>JAFIDM010014012.1:7138611-7167871 GCA_023159025.1 Thereuonema tuberculata
ACACACACACACACACACACACACACACACACACACACACACACACAGTATATAAGTTAGTTTAAATGATTTCTATGAAACTTCGGCTTACCCATTATGGACCAATTCATTTAACTTTTGCTTGTTTTTCTCATCCAATCCTAAATTTAAAAAAAAAAAATAATAAGATAAAAAGCATTCAAGAAGTTTTACATAGCATCAAGTTCAATTACTAAGATATTACATCAACAAGCTGATACATTTAAAATAAAAATATTATTTGTAATAAACATATTTAACGTGGAATTGTAAAAAGATAGTGAACCATTACCTTGTTATTATTAAAAACATTATGTTTAACTTCAAAGGAAGTAGAAAAGTCCTGCATTATTACTGTATTTAGGCCTGCATTACATTCTCTTTGATTTTCATTATGCTCAACTCAAAAGATAAGCAAGTGAAGGGGAGAACTAAGTGCGGAGTGTCATTTCATTCTTAAAACATTGATGGGGCCTAGATACAAACATCAGTTAAATGGCAAGTAATATCATGAAAATATTTCCACATTATTATGTTAGCTATCAAAGCAGACAGATATTGAGAATTGATGCTAAATTCTCCACCAATAACATCATTAAGATGATTATAAAGGTAATGAAAAGGCAATGTGGAAGGTAAGGATGCAAGACAGGACTGCTACATTCACCACATACCTTTTTTCCACTTCCCAGATTTAAAATGTTATCTCTGATAATGTTCCAATATAATAACAAAAGTCACTTGATTCAATATTTCAGCTTAACTGTCAAATATAATGATTCTATTATACCAAATAAACACTAAATGCTACTACATCTTAAGAATAGAAATCTTAAGTATTATAAACATGAAGAAAATATTTGATAATATAAGAAAACTTAATACAAAACTGGAATTTTCCATTAAAACTATGTATTTTCCTGTAAACAATGATTTAGTAATGATATAAGATTAATACAAAATGAGATTCAATCCTTCTTCCTTTTATCAATAGCTTTCTTGCTCATTTTCCTATGATAAAGTTAAGTTCAAAGTTGGATGCAGTTGTCCCCCTCTTATCTGCGGCTTTAGTAATCCACAATTTGAAAAATATATTAAATAAAAAAATATAAAATTTAGAAATTTGTAAATTTGAATTCATAAATTTTGTGCAACGCCCCCTTGCATAAGGGGTGTTATGAATCGTATCTGTCAGTGCTCATCAGTCAGTTCCTATCACAGTGAAGCTCATGGTATTGCTGCTGTAGATCATTAAATAAAAACTCTTTTGTGTTAATTACTTGTTGATGTCTTAATGTGTAAATTTTTTAAATGGTATCATAAATGTATAAAACATAGATTATGTAGGGTTTGGTATTTCTGTGGTTTCAAGCATCTGCAAGAAAGCTTGGTACCAAATGGCAGCGGATGTGGGATTCTAGCTGACAACTTGCAATCTGTAATAATGTTAATAAAATTCTAAATGTAATGTCTGAATTCTAAAAGACTTTAGAAATTGAAATTTCAACCTACTTCCTCCAATTTTCTTCCTTAGTTCACCATAGTTGATTAAGCCATATAATTCCTGCGTCTGCTTTTTAATATCTAGAAAGGGGACAAAATAAAAAAGAAAGGAATTAAAATTAATAATTTTAATTGAACAAAGCTGAATGGAATTATTTAGAAAATTGGAATAATTTTAACAAGCAAGTAAATTAAAAACTAAAGTTTTAACTGTTATCCCTGTGAGTCACAGAATTAAAATTCTTGATTTTACTTTATTCTCACAATAGTTCTCCCTTCTGATCAGGAAAGAATATATTTACCGAAAAACAAATGTAGACTATTTTATTGTTATTAGTTTTGTTATTCACTAAGTCTCATGAAATGGTATCCATACTCCTTAATCTTATGCCTCACACTATTCATTTGACTTATACGTTCCCAAGCCTTTTAGCCATTCCCCATGTTTTGACTTTCCTGACAGGAGTTTAAAAATCAATAGTTTTTACACTTTAAATTCATTAGAAATGGGGAAAAAAAAAAGAATGACAGTTACATTAGAATGACAGGTGCCTTTGTCTGTGAAACAGAAATAAATGATGACTCCAATAAAAGTATTGTGTGAGGACAAACATAACATATTTTGTAACAAATTATGCATATGTGTAAAGGAAAATTAAATAGCAATTAGTGTTTCTTCACATTCTTATTTTAATTTAAAAAATACTGCTTGTGCTTTCCTTTAATCCAATTATCATAAAAATATAAAAAAATAAAATGCCGATACACAAATCTGAAATGTAAAGTCATTTTGTATCTGTTCAATTAGCAATTACAAAGAAAACTGTTATTTGTCAATTACCATGAGCTATATCTAAGTATTTGGATATCTTATGCCAAGTTCTGTAATAGAAATGCCGCACTTGATCTTTATTTTTAATCAGCTGAAGCGGATGGCCTTTTTTCTTGTTTTTCTGGGCAAGGTAATGCTGAATGCTTTCAAAATCTTTTCCAAACTACAATTAGAAAAAAAAAATATTACAACTTTATAAAAACTAAACTGAAATTTAGGTCTTACTATTCAATAAATAATTGTTTTAAAAAAGGGAAATCGAGAAAGAATAATTGATCTTATTTTAACATTTCTGTCAAAATTTGTAATTATCCAAATTTATATCAACAAGCATTATCTTTTAAAAATCTGAAGTTTCATTTATTTATTTATTTATTTATTTTTAACATTAAATTAAAATTATACAATTTGGTTTTCATCAATTATTCATACAATGAGAAAATCATTAAATCATTTATCGTAAAACATGAATTAACAAAAATCAATGTTACTGTGAGTTTCTTTTTGTATATTTAATTCTTGGAGGAATCGTGGCGAAACCAAAACATTCTGATGTGTTTCTGAAGTTCTGAATACTTCCAATTTTTCTCTTTATTTATTAATCAAAGGAAATAAAGCAGTATGTGGGAAATTTATGTTATTATTTTCTATTTTCCATGTTGGTAAATATGGTTATAGAAGAAGCTTTTGACTCCTTTACTAGCAAGTACCTCTCGTAATACGCGTTATTGTTACAGACGCTAGTTGCAATTGTTAGCTGATATTCATAGTTGATCAGATCAAATCTTTGTTCACAGAATTCTAATTCCTTGTTTGTTAGTGCGAGGCTCGCGTCTTGAAGGCAGGGAATACGCGAGATACAATAACTTGCATTGTAATAAAGAAAAGGATATAGAATAGAAAAATTGGTGAAGTCAGTAAGAAGATGGTCTCGACAGAGATTAGAAGTAGGGGATAGAAGTCGAAGCAGGAGAATTGGAGTTTGGCCATAGGCATTCTTTTTCTCCAATAAATTAGGTGATTTTCCCCAATTTCTGAATAGGAAGGCGTTGTGGGTTACTTTCTTTTCGAGGGAGGAAATTGTTCATTTCTTCTAGATAGTGTTCAGATGGATAAAAGTTTATCTCGCAAAGTGATGTAAGTTAATAATTATTACTTTGAGAGATTTTGTGAGGAATTTGTTTGGTCCATTATGTTCTGCTTCGGAATCCCCCCCCCCCCCCCGATTTTTATTAGATTCAGATTCTATAAGATTAGGATTTCTATTAAATATGTATATTGTAAGGAATAATTTCTTAATAAGTTAATTATAAATTCAGTCTGTTGTGCTGAAGCTCTAATTTAAAAGTTGAAGTAATGAGTTTAAAAGAAAAATTGTTTAATCTATTGATTGTATTTTTAATCTGTACTAAAGTGTTAGAATTATTAATTTTACTTAAACACAACCTCTGATATTGGATTTTGTATTTTTACCTTCTGCTACTCGTTTCGAGTATCTTTAGGCTATACATGAAGCCAAAAGGTAATCAGAAACATCACGTTGATAAAAGAAATACCTAAGGAAGGAATCACAATCGTTTCCAATGCAGGATGCTCAGTTTTTTTGTGGATTGAAACTAGATCGGAAACTGTCAAATATTAGACTGAAGTGATTCTGACCGAGTCATTGGGACAGTTGCAGTCCAACTTCATGGATTTAAGCTAATTCTAGAAGCATCTAGAATTTCATTTAATGTTAAAAGATGAGTAAATTTTGTATTTTATTGACATTTTCAGTTTAAAAAGATATGGAAAGAAATGTATTAGAACCTGTTCTTAAATTAAGTTCTTATTGTATTTTCCACTGAATTTTTTTTCCATCCCCTTGTAAGTAATCAACTCATACCATTCAGTCCTTATGAGAATTTCAATTTAATTTTCATCTCTCTTATTACCTTAGTTATTTTTATTCCATTACTGTAATAGTAAATTTAACTTCAATTATTATGTAAAGAAAATAATTATAAGTTAAATTTTTTTGTACTAATTTAAAACCAAGTTATATCTTAATGGAAAGCAATAGCATTTGAACCATGTTTTGTTTTGTATCTTTGTGATTAAAAAAGAAAAGGGTTTTCTTAAAAGATTTAAAGAAGAAAGAAAATAATTATAATAAAATTCCAAGTAATTTTGAATAATTTTTAATAGAAGCTTTTTAGTTTTCTTTGATAATTTTAATGTTTAAGTTATTTTATTAACCCAGCATGTTTTCCACCAAAGAAATTATTCCACTGAACATTAGAGATTCTAGCTTGCAGTCATGTAACTTGTTAATTTAATAGGGGTCGTGACAATCCCTAAAAATAAGATGTCGTAACTACTGGTTCTATGGCTGATGACTCCAATAAAAAAAATTTACAGTTTGGTTGTGTTGTCATTCTTACAGGCTTTTTAAAACCTTTAAAGAAGTAGATTTAACTGTGCAAGTACTATTATTAGAAACCAATGCCTCATATATCATATTTGATTATTATTGGTTAAAACGATAATAATAATAATAATAATAATGTTGATATGTTTTATATGTTATTATATATACAGTTTTATAGCAGATATTTTTCAAGCAGATAATAGAAATATCATGGTAAACAGTTAACAAAGAAAACATTAAGTTTTTTTTTTTTTTTAGTCACAGAAATTAATATAATTTTATGAACTTATTAGGATCCATATATGCTGCAATGCCTTTTATTAATTTATATTGTTTACACTATTATGCTAAAATTACCATTAAGGATAATTTTTGTCTGAGAAAACGAAATGTGAATATTTTGAACTTTGAAGAGGTCACTAACAAAATCAATTTTTAAAACCAGAAAACATATGAGAAGCTATTCAACTGTTTCTATTATTTCAATAAAGTATGTAAAATTATAAGTTTCCTATGACAATCAAAAATTACCTCGCATAACGCTTCAAAAAAAGTATTTTTATCTTCCACACTCCATAACTCCCACGATCGCCTGGTCTTCACTTGTTCAACTGCTGTAGCACTTTTAGCTACTGAAGTAGTGGAATAAACATTAGAAAACAGTAAATTACTCTACATGAAACGATATAAATTCAGTATTAAATGTATGTAGGAAGACTTCTATCACATGACACCAACTTAATTACACAAATATAACGACGAGTTTTAAAGTATTTTAAACTTGTGTTCAAAAGTTAAAATTCGATTATTTTAAATATAACAAAGTTAAAAATAACATATCTCCATAAAATGTAATGCAATCATTTAAAGGTAAATTAAGTTAAACTTGTAAAGTTGCGAGCAATATTTGTAAATGGGGTAATTCAAGAACAATAACATTGAAGTTGGGCTTTAAACGATTCATAGATATTAAACCGAAAATACAATCAAGTATATATTTTTCGCTATGGAAACACACATATATGAAAACCTTTGTAAAATTTCAACCATCGGTTTTATAATCACTTAAAAGACATTTTAAAAAGAAACAGAGGTGTTCGAAATTGTCAAAAAATGAAGTTTTTTATTAGGCTTAACCTGGTTTTTTTGTTGCTGGGGGTTGTGGCGGTGGACTAATCTCTCTTTTAGGTTTCTTTTGAGTTCTGGCACTTGTCCGAAGGGTCGGTCCGCCTTTGCTTACTTTTTCTTCAGTTTCTTCTGTCGTGATTTTGACTACAGACTGAAGTTCAGTTCCCGCAAAGGCCGCCTTCTGTTTGGATCGGGTACAGGCAGTCTGCACTTCTCTTGCTGCGACCGAGTTTCTCACAACGTTTTCTCTTGATGTCATACAAATTCCATCTGTTATCATCCTGCGGGCGAAATACAAAATAATGCCACGTTAAAACCTTCTCCCGGCAATTAAGATACATTAGGAAGGAGAAAAATTCTTTTAAAATAAAAACACTTAAATGAACATCAAAATGGCTGCCTATTTTTGGTCATTAAGAAAGCCAAAACTAATAACACTTTTCTGCAACTGTCTTAATGATTTCCTCTACAAAACCAACAACCAACCAAAATTAACATCAAGGAAATCATCGATATTTTCATCCCAATTCCATTAATTTAACTTTTAATCCTTCAGTTTCTATTTTAAGAATGTTCAAACAAGTAAACAGATCACAAAATGGCGGTTAATCCACGAACTCCTTACCCATTGGGCTGCGTTTTTTCGTCGGGGTTTGAGAGACTTGTCAGCCTCCTTCTCTTCACCATTGAGTTCCCCAGACGTTTAGACTACGAAAGGACATTGAAACAAAAACCATGACACCGAAAAAGGATCAACTTCAGAAGGAGTAACATCGTGAAAGTTCTGCAACACATTCGATTCGATTTGTATTCCTTCGACCAATCCCCTGCTTCGCTCTACAACAGAATGGCTGCTCTTATACTACTTCTAGTTATGCTTTTCTTTTAATATTTTTTTTTTATTTATTATTTTCTAGCGAATATCAACAACAAATTCAAAGATTTATTTATTAAACATCCCACTACAAAAGCTTCGTTTTTTGTTTTGTTTTTTTGCACTCAAACGAACAAAATTCTCGAGATAACCTGGAAACCACTCTCCTACTAATGACTGCAATTTATTCACTTGCTCAGTAATCATTGTAGAATAGCATCTAATATGAAATAATGCCAAACTTTTTTTTTCTCTCTCTCTTTAGAGAGAAAAATACAACAACAATTATTTAATAAACTTTAATTACACTGAAGTCACATGACATTCCACAAACAGCAACAAACAAATTCCTACTTTAGTGAAAAAAAAAAGAATACTGATTTCATCAATCAAATTATTTAATTAGATATTTATTTTCTTTTTCTTAAAGAATTCTCCGACTTCAAAAAAAGTTAGTATTCGAAATATTCAAGGAGCTGAAAATAACATAGAAAAAAGAAAAATAAATAAAAAATTGTGTAACAAAATTAGATCATCAAAAGATGATATAATGAAACAAATCACACTCAAGTGACAACCAATACAACGTGACTGCATAAAAGCTACAAACATTTTAATAGATTTTAATTACACTATTAAAAGCTGACTAATAATCTAAACGAGATCAAAGTAACAGTTAATAACAACAAAAATCCTACGTGTTGGAATTCATTTGAGACTGTTTCAGGCTGACCAAATCATTTTTAGAAAACCAGACGAACGAAGAATGCCCGTCTGTCATTTGATAACAAAGATTTCTCTTCCGACAGAAAGTTAATGATTAACCAGTACATTGGATTACAGCCTGTAGATGAAGAAAGCTGATTAGGAGAAGGTTCTGGAATGATTCCATGCATCATCAACGACGAATTCCTCGGAAAAAACCTCAAATGAACGCGATTTTACAAATAGTCAATGTACGAAAGATTCGATACAACACGATCTTATTTAAACTCAAGCCTTAAGGATCGCGCAACTCACTACAACTTTTTACTTTTACACTGAATAAACGGTTTACAATTATAATGTTAAGCTTTTTCAACATGGTATCGCCAGTGTCTAGTAATTTTGGATGTGACTTTGAAAGTGATTGAGTTGAAATCTTACCTCAGAGGAAACCGATTTAAAAGGGGTATCACTAAGTTTAGCGATGATAATTACAGCTCATAGAATGCTACATCGTACTTCTTCTTCGTCTCTAGATTAAGTAGATTTTAATTTCTCTCAATCACTCATTTCAAGTTTCCAATATCTGAATCTTTCTTCGCAATCCATAGTGCAGTTTCGTGCTGTGCCTTTGGCAGTAATTGGCGGGAAAAGCGTATTACTATTCTTTTCATTGATTGGCTCATTGAAAAATATCTTTACTTGTATCTTTAAAACGTCATCGCCTTTCCGCCAATCACCGACTTCATCCTTGACGTCACTTACTCTCAACTCCAAGTTGATAAAAAAAAACATTTTTCGTTAATCCATCCAAAGCTCAAAATAATATCTCCGTATTAAATAAATAGATATTTTAAGCGTTATGTGAAGAAATATATAAAGGTTTATTTTGTTATTCGTCATTGATGATGAAGACGGAATCTGATTCGAGACTAACTACTAATCAGCTGTAGTTGATTCAAGTCAGCAACGTGACAGTTGCAATGTTTGTAAACAAGATTCGGTCGAAGTAATGTTAAAACATGAAATATTATTCAAATGAAATGGAAAAAAAATCACGAAATTCTATTTAATATTAACGATTAAACAAATAAGATTAGTATTATATGTTTGTTTGTTTTTTCTAAAACCCTTAAAATTTTATTATGTTTGTAATAGTGATTCCCACGAGTGGCAACAGATAGCAGCACTGAGGGTCATTGCCCTCATTTTAAGAAATAAAGTATAATGTGCAAAGTAGTTATTAGTAAAATGATCTGAATCGACAATTAGTGGAGAGAAAGCGTGACATTTCAAGCAACTGAAGCTCAAAATACATTCTTAATAGTGCTTCACCATGTTTCAGCTCTGGGGGTTGAATAGAAGAGAGTTTCGAGGGAACCCCCAACCCTTCCGAAATCTCAAAATATATAAATTAGCCCTATTTTCTTTTTTTTCTTAGTTCGATAGCAAGTTAAAGGGATTTGTTGTTGGTGGTAGTGATCAGATCAATTCTCTAACTATCCTCACCCCTTCAAAATAAAATCCTGTAACAGCCCTTTTTCAGCTATCATTTAAAATCAAAAGTTCCTACCATGAATACACTGAAATATAATTTACAAAATTAAAATTATGACATTGATTTATCAGAAGAGAGATCGTATCAAACTGTTCTTCGCAAACATCGACATAACTGAAACATTGGGCAAAATCTTTTATTGAAATGAGGAGGTATACATAGGAAGTTGAGGCTATCACGATCACCAACTAATGCTCTGAAGTAAAAGTTTAGAAGCTCCAGTGATTGTCTGTCTTAAAAAAACAGAACGATGAAAGATAAAAAAAGAAACAGTATCCATTCGACAGATGATTGAATAACCCTTAGTATCCATCCAGAGGAGAAATAAAAATCTCTATTTCTACACTGTCAGGCCACAATGAGCAACTTTATGTAGAAAAATTGACTTGTGGTGATATCAAACATAACATTAAGAAGTGGTACCGAAATATCAGATTTTATTTTTGGGTCGAGATATTTTTCCTAGCAAGCTTTTAATTGATGCGTTTCCATTGCATCATAAGCTAATAACAAATTACTTATTTTCATGGTATGATAACTATATTTCATCTCGTATTAAAGCTAATAATTATAAATTCATTATTATATTGTTTTAAAAGAATTTGTTTTAATTGCTTTAAAAAGAAAGGCAAAGAGCATTAGTATTGCCTGATTGTTGATTAGAATTTTGATTTCTTTTAGGAAATCAACTCCTGAAAAATCCATATTTCTTCACTTAATGATATCTAACTTAATTTCTTCATTTCCACGAGATCAAGCAAAAAAAAAAGTAAATAAATAAATAAAATGCTGAAAATCATAATTCTACAAAAATTTAGCTTAAAAATGTCAAACTTACTACATTAGTGTTTTGTGTAGGAAAATGCATTTCAAAATGGTCTTAGGAGTAAGTATGTTTGCAGCCTGAGATCACTCCTTAAAGATGGACAGGATTATGCTGAGTTTCTTGTGGGTCTGTTAGTTCAGTTGTTTAGGTTAAACTGTAGACTGGAGGAAGCAGAGATCAATTCCTAGCGATGGGAGGAGATTTTTCCATGTTTATTTCTCTTCCATACAAACCCTAGGGTTCACTCAGCCTTCTGTCAAATGGATACCGGGGTTCTTGCTGGGGTTAAAGGCAGACGGGTGCTGGACTGACATCAACTAATTCTATTCATTGGGAATCACTGGGAGCCTAAACTTCCCACGATCCAAGAGCCTAGATGGTCTGAAGCAGTATAGCTTCTTGAGCAGCTTAGGAATGCTTTCATGAGCTTTCATTTTATGATGTGGCTTTGAAAGACTTAAGGGTGAACAGACTAAGAAAGATTGGGATATTCTGGATGAAGAAGAAGGCGCCAAAAAACCTATAACACAAATTAAACATTCTTGTTTCAGACCATTATTGATCCATTGTAGATGACTGAGTTGCAGATTCCATTGGTCAACAGAAGTAAGTTGAGATCAAAAGACCAGCTCAACACTTAATTGCTTTTAACTTCATTTAAAGAGGAAAAAAAAACTGGGGTAAAAGCAGCATATATTTGTGGACAAACAAATCAGAGAAAAAGAAATGTATAATGCATAAATTGAAAAAAAAAATTCACATAGTAGTGTCTAATAAGTAGTAGCGTTTAAATTCTGCAAGAATGATCGCTTAATATATTAAAATTTCTTCCTTTTTTTTTTTATTTCAAACCTTCAAGAGATCTCATCAAAATCAGTGAAATAATCACTAAATGTAAGCTTTCCTGGGTTGCTAAATGCTTTAATATTTAAAAAAGAAACATTCCTAATAACACAAATTTCTTAGGATCATAATCATTGGCATAACAAGGGGAGGGGGATTAGGGGGTTGAAACTAGGGTTGCCATCTCAGAACTAAGTCTCACCCGGAGACGATGACTAACCCTTCCCCCCCCCCCCAAAAAAAAAACCACACACACTCACACATACACATGCAATTTTTTTTATTTATATAAATTAACAAATTCAAAACTCACATGCCTACAAATTAAATACAATTCTAATGATTACAAAGTAGTAGTTTAGCGTTTTTATTAATACAGCTTTCTAGGATTTTCCTTAATTTGAAATCTTTCTTTAAACATAATTTTAACATTTGGATCCATGATGTGCCCTAATTTTAAACAATGTTCTGCAACGTCGGAAATATCTGAATTTTTACTTTTTAATGCTCTACGGTGTTCTAATTATAATAAATTTGAGTATTGTTTTATAAATTTATTTATATTTTTATTATTTATATGTACATATTCAATTTTACTTACACAACCCGGAGAAATAATAATTAAATCCGGAGCCCGGAGATAACTCACTGAAACCCGGAGTCTCCGGGTCAAACCCGGAGAGGTGGCAACCCTAGTTGAAACCCTTCCTCCATTGCATCTGAAAATGAGAAAAAAAAATGTAGGATCATAAATCTTCTTTTTTTCTTTTTAGTTGGAAAGTACAATGCTTTGTTTGTAACTCCCCATTCCTGAAAGGGATGCAACTTCTTTTGTTTTGTTTTTTTTCTGTTGGTTAATTGGGTCAGACCATGGTAACCCTTCACGTCATTTCATAATCCTGGATATGCCTTTGATCAAAATAATACTAATAGATCACATAATAGTATTTATGTGATTAATTAAAGATTTCATATGAAATGCCTTTATATTAACATTAAGTAAATAAATAAAAATAAATAGACTGTTTTTGAAATACAAAATACTCTTTGAGGAAAGGGAGATTACATTAGAATTCTAAAGTTGAGTGGATCTATAATGACTGAATTCAAGACAGCAGCTACAATGGAGAGTCCAGCCATTTGCCTACGATAAAACAAAATGCTTTACACCAATTAGTAAATGAAGAAAAACAAGAGAATGCACACGGTGGATATGTTTGTGTCCATCTTGTGCATTTTCTTATGTTTTTCTTCATTTACTAATTTTTTACTAATTGTACATTAAAAAACTACCCATTCTAACACCAAATTTAACATAGAACATATTTGCTATTTTCCTATTAATTCTTTCACACTCTAGGGAATGTAGGCCTAATATGCATAATTATAGGTGATGCTATTAATAGCAATAAAAAATACACTAGTGGAAAGTGAAAAAAGAATATCATGAAGACTTACACCAGGAACTTGAGATTCTCTCAAGAAAATTATGTTAAGAGCATAATCAGGCAGCAAGATTTGATGGAATTTATTTTGGTACACAGTACAATACTCACATTAATATTGAGTGCAATCTGCCTGTGCTGCAATAAAGGCTTACATTGTGGCATGCAAACATTCCTACAGATGACAAATATGCTCCAGAATGATCCTTTGCCTTTATGACCTGGAGATGGAACTGAGGTTCATCATTGAGATCCATATCATCCAATCCAGTTACATATCTGTTCAATCAAGGGAAGGTCAACTAACCATACCAACCCAGTAAGTTGTCTAGAGCATATTGAGTGCAACATGTATGTGAATAGGCATTGTTTTTCTGGAAAAACATATTCGTAGACTTCATGCAAGAATGGGAGCAGAACTGGCTGATAATGTTCCAGGATGGAGATAATGCTGGTCCTTACACCTTCCACAAACATTGGAAGCAAACAAGCATTGTTGCCAAAAATTTAAAAGTATTAAATTTTCTAGCATTTATTTTAATTTTTTTCAGTTTTTTACTCGTCAACAGGCCAAATTTATAAATTTCAGCGCATGATGGCAGAAATGCCAAGAGTGAACATTGGATGACAAAGAAGAAGGTTCTGCACAGCACATGGTAACACAAATAACTACTTCCATAATGTTCTGAGCATCCCAATTGATGGCACTGTATGATTTTTGCTGTACTCAATATAATAAAAAGTTGCTGTAATGATGTTGTAACTTTTATCACAAAATCATTTATTTTCTGTGTTTATTGAATTGAATTATACATTGTGATCAAAAATATCTGGACACCTACCCAAAACCTTAATCAGACTTTCCCCTTGACACACTCCCCAGTAGCAGACATTAATATGGGGCAGCCCACCTTTTGCCTTTATCAGCCATGACTCTGCCGGAGAGACTTTCTACCAGGTGCCTGAACATCTCTGGAGGAAATGCAGCCAAATCCCCTGACCTATCGATGAACAGTCATGGTGTTGGCTAGAGTGTTAGTACTACAGTAGAGTCCCGAAAACTCGGCACTCGATAACCCGGCCCCCCCCCCCCCGTTACGGCGTAAAAACCCCCCGCCCTTTAAAAGTAGGCTATTTATTTTTATAAAGGGAAGGGGGGTTTTCTTCCCCGCCGGGGGGGGGGGGGGGGGGGCAAGTTATCCGGGTTATTGAGTGCCGAGTTTTTGGGACTCTACTGAATTGTGAAACTCATGGGTGATTATTTCAATCAGTGTCTGGCTATTTGCATGAACCAACTTTTTCAACATATCACGGTTCCGGTCTGTCAGTATACGTGTTCCATCCAGAAGCAGTTTTGTTGTGGTTCCACCTTCCGATTTCCACTTCGCAATCATATCACCAAAAGTTGATGTTGGCAACTTTAAAAGGGTTGAAATGTTCCTGACAGACTTATAAGTGGCAGCCAATGGCCAGTCCAAATTCAAAGTCACTGAGCTCTGTTGATCAACTCATTTTGCTGTTACTTTGTATCAATTAACAACACATGACTCCCTGCCTCTTTTTATACCGGTATGTGAAGTCATCGTGCCATGTAAGCTTCAGTTCTCTATTGCAGAGAGATGTCCAGATACTTTTGATCCACATAGTGTACGATTACTGGATTACTGCTGGGAGTTGTTTTTTACACTTTTCACTAGAATACATTAACATATCCTTTTTTGTCTTCAACTAATATTACTGCTGGCCGCGCGGTTGGCGTTGTTGCTATGACATCGGCCTCTCACCTCTGAGTACCGGGTTCGGTTCTCATGTGGGTTTTGTAATGGTGGACGATCCGCGCTGGGCAGGTTTTCTCGGGGTTCTCCCGTTTCCCCTGCACCTCTCCCACCATACTTTCTCAGTCTTTCTCTCCATGTGTCCATATTTCCGTGGGATAGTGCAATAGACCTCTGGTTGCAGTGCTTGGCTTCTCTGCTACCCATATTCATAACATAATATTACTGCTGCTCTGAAATGACAAGTCCTTCTGAAAGTTGGATGATTAAGGAAATAAATAGCACAGGATTTAAAGAAATAGGAATATTGATTTTGAAGAGGGGTGGGCATTTTCTTCTCAGATAAACCCAATTCTGTAAGTATCACTTATAGCTCAGAAGGATTTACTGGTTCAGTGATCTGTGTAAGAGTAACATAATATCTTGCAGACAAACCCAAACACTATATACCTATTGTAACATTCAAATTATTATACTTAGAAGACATGGAAAAATGAAAATGAAGAATTTCTTGGATTTAACCCACATAATTGAGATGAGGCCATTCATGTCCAACTTCAGGAATTGTTATTAGAGTAATTCCTGAAGGAGGACACAAAAGATCTTATCTCTCACAACTCTGTTTTGTGGGAATCCCAGAAAATCAGTAAATGAACCCACAGTAACATCAAAACTACCACAAAAAACCTGATATCCATAGATGGATGAGTGTGGGAGACAGTGAAGATGTGATTAAATTTCAAAGTAAATGGTCAGTTTTTATTATCAAAGCAGTTTTACACAAATGAATCTAAATTTTACATTTCAAGATTATGTTATTACATAACTAAAATGCACTTAATAATAAAGGTAAAGAGTAATAAAGGTAATTTTTTATTAGAAAAAAAGTGAACCTTATCAAGTAGAAGGTACAGGCACCTACATGGCAATTCATTTAGTAAACTGTCAGTGCAATAAAGTAATACAGACTGTTGATTGTCCCTGCAACACTGTATAATTTGCTTAATGCATGAGATCTTGCAAAGCAGCTGTTCTTTGCTTTAGTGGTGTGGTGGAATGGCTTCCAAATGTGTCTCATAGATGTTCTATTCAGAGACAGATGCAAGGATTTTGTTGGCCATTTAATGACTTGACAATGAGCAGACATTCTACTCACATTATATATCTTGGGACCTTGTTAAAATATGCTACCAGTTGATGACAAAAACAGCCATTGATTAAGGGCAGACAGTACAGCTTGGGTATAAAAGAATGTTGGGGCTTCAAAGACATGTAACATCATTTGTGTCGGGTGATGAATTGTTATGCATGCTTATAGTAGACACATATAGTGTTCAAGTTTCTGTTTATGCCAGCTTGGTGGCATTGTCTGTGAAAATGTCAATCCAGAAGGAAAAGGCATTCTGCTTGCTCTGATTTGAAGTGCCAAAATCAGTCATAATAATAGGATGTGAATTCCTTTTACATTTTAGGAAGGAAGCACCACATGAGCATGAAAGTGTATGGGCCTTTTTTCTTTGCTGAATCGTCAGTAGTTCCACCTACCAGGACATATTGGAAAACTGGTTGTTTCCAATCTAGGACGGTGATTACAATGACTACATTTTCCAACATGATGGCACTCCCTCTGTTTCCATCATGATGTGCTACTCCTCCTCAATTGTGTAGCACTGGATTGGACATGCTACAGATGTGGACAGCCACCTCCTACTGTGGCCACCACGATCCCTGGACCTAACACCATATGAATACTTCCTGTGGGGGCATATGAAAGATAAGATGCCGAGATCTATCAGTGATATCAAGGAAGGGATCACCCATGCTGTGGAGGCCATCGCACAGACATGCTTCATCAAGTCTAGCAAGAATTAGGTTACCTCTTGGATGTGTGCTGGGTGATGAAAGATGCAAATATTGAGGGACTTTGAGTGATGTGTATCAAACTTGGACAGTTGCACTTCCAATTGAATGACTCTTTATGTTAAATAGAGAAAATACATGTCTTTGAAAGCCCACCATTTTTTTTATGCCCACCCTGTATAATAGATGCTATGTATGAAGACCTGCTTTGTCAGCATTCAAGATGTCTTTTAATGGAAAGCCTTTTAGCAGTATTTACAGCTTTATAGATACTGTAGCTGTAGGGCGGCATAAACTTGTCACTAGATGAAACTTGGCGTGATTGTCAGGTATGCTCCAATTCCAGGCTGACAAGAGGACACACCTTTAAATAATTGCTGCCTGCATTGATGTCAATTGTATTGTTATGATAAATATTGTGCAACATAAATCAAACTACCCTTTCTACCAACAATCTATCCTCTCTCAAATATGGTAACTTTGTTTCTGTCAGTGGATGATCATTAATCACTAAATGACTGCCAGGATTTACAAAAGTTTAAATACCAATTTTTTTCGTTGTGACTTCACTTATGTTTAATAAAAAAGAAAATATAGTTCTACTTTTTTTTTGGTTTTAATTTTTCATTGTATTGGGTTGGTTAGTTCGGTTTTTCAGTACAAATAAAAAGACACATTTTTACCAATAACTTTATTGAACAATGTCTTCAACGGTGTATTCTACTATCTTCTGACATTTTTCATGCAAATTCATAATTTCATCTTCCCAAAACTTTTTATCTTTTTGAACAAAAAAACATTCCAGGTGCCTACGGAGTCTTTCAGGGAATTGAATTTTTTCCATTAAGAGAATTCTGTAAAGACCAAAATCAATGGAAATCCGAAGGTGCAACGTCTGGTGAATAGGGCGGATGAATCAGAACTACAACAGCCAAGCTGTAACAGTTTTTGTCTGGTCATCAAAGAAGCATGCGGTCTTGGGTGCTTATTGTCTTCCAACTTCTTTATTAAATTGGCTACACAAAATTCAACAATTTTGATCAGCTTTTGTTTTAAATGCACGCTGATATGACAGCTGTCACAATGCAATCTAACAAAATGTTGTCGAATAACTTGAAGAACAAACCTGATAATGTATTATGTCAAACAAACTTGAAAAAGGAAGTAAGTAGTATAATATATTTAAATATATTATATTTTTTACTTTTTAATATATTTTGAGATGTGAAAGAAGTATTTATTTACAATTATGTTAAGAAGAAGATGTGAATTGAAGGAAAAATATGAAACTTTTTAGTCAACCCAATATTTTTTATATCTTGAATCTTTTGAATAAATAACAGGTTTGCCACTTAAGTAAATGATATGAATTGGGGAGAAGTACAAGTTCACTTGATTACTGCAGCAAGACCTTTATACTGGCTTAGATGAATGAATCTGTTGCGTTGCCAATCCTCATAAATGTCACTTCTTCCAAAAACATGCAGCCAAGATTCTTTTAATAAAATTCCTCTCATGAGGAAAATGGTCATGTTTTTTATAAAGATGTTTTTCTTTATATTTGCAGCTATATTTTAATCACTCAGCTACCAGTTGATCACATGTACCTATATTTGAATGCAGTTTACATGCACACAATGATTTGCATGCCATCTGCTAATTTTTTAATGGCTGTTGCAACTGCAGAGTTACTAAGTACAAGAGCAAATTTATTTGAATTTTCTTAGGCTACTAACTTCTGAACTGATGAAAGGATCTTCTTATAATTTTCCTTTAAGAAGATTCTTCTTTCTCATGCAAATTTATGGACATGAGAGGATCTAACTTTTGTACAGGAAAATACATTTTCTATATAAATCCCTGTTGAAAAATGTACATGTGACGTTGACAAAAATTACCAAAGACAGCATTGTGATTTCTATCAATGTTTAACAATGATTGTTAATCTATACCAGCTGCTGATGATTTTTATGTGATAAATTACATTTAGACAGTTTTAAGTACATAATGTGGATTTAATTAGTCTTAAAAAAACTCAAAATAGCCTTTGTTTTTGGTAAAGAATTACATTGAGACTTTTCATTGTATTATTTTCATGGCTTTAAAGAAACAAAGCAAAAAAACACCACACAACAGTCTAAGGAAAGCCAATGTCAAGTTCTTTCAGGAACTTCTTTTTTTTTTTTCTAGTTTGATGATCAACTGAGAAGGATTTTGGCTTCTGAAACAATTAAGATGCTCATAATTAGTATCATTGAAGGTTATCATAAGTGGTACTGTTGAGATATCCTTCGAAAGTACGTTAAAAACTAGAAAAGTACACAGGACTATTTAAAATAAGGCAGTTAAACTCACTTCTAGATAAATCAAAAGTTTTAGAAACTCGATGATATAATTTTTAAATTCACTTTCTGTTAACTCTTATACTAACTACTCCATTTGCTTTTATTTGTATTTTGGATTTCCTTTTTTAATTGATATTACATTGCAGGGGTAGCCAAACTGTGGCTCTCGAGTCACATGCAGCTCTTTGACATATAATGTCTGGCTCACAGAAATACACTGACTGCTCAATTGAAATTGGACACCTGCCGTAATGGAACAATCATGCAAATTCGGGCAATAATTTGAATACATTTGTTATAAAACAACACTATCATGTGTAGTTGAAATCATTTGGTGTCTAACCACGTGCTAAGGAAAAACGCCACCATCAAAGCAGCCGAGCGATTTTCAAAATCGGTGTAGTAGTCATAGGCTGCCACATTAGTGGCCAGAGTGTGCGAGCCATAGGAACGAAACTGAATTTGCCAAAGTCCACCGTGGGTGCTATTATCACGAAGTGGAATCGCAACGTCATGGAGGCGGCTGAGCCTGCATGCTGACCGATAGAGACTGGAGGGCCCTGAAGCGGTTGGTACAGCAGAACAGGGCTGTTCCAGTGGAATAATGGCGGCAGGACTTCCAGTAGGAACGGCATCCACACAGTATCTGGACGTTCTAGACAATTCCATGCTTCCTATGTTATGGCCGCAGTTTGGTGAAGGGCCATTTATGTTTCAGAAGACAATGTGCCTTGCCATAAGGCCCGTGTTGTCAGTGCATGGTTTCCGGAGAATAATGTTCAGGAACTTCAGTGGCCTGCCCAGAGTCCGGACCTCAACCCTATTGAACATCTGTGGGATGAATTGGAACACCGGATTTGTGCACGTCCAATGCAACCCCAAACACACATCCAACTTGTGCAGGCTTTGAAGGAGGAGTGGGCAAAAATACCGGTTGCTTGCTATCAGAAATTGGTGGAGAGCATGCCACGGGGTTTGGATGCTGTGCTTAGGGCAAAAGGCCACAGTATGCGCTATTAGACACGCTGTAAATAAAGCATCTCTTCCATACCATAAGTGTCCACTTCCAATTGAGCAGGCAATGTATATTGGCTGAACTCCTTTTTTGTTTTACAATTAATATAAAAGGTAAATAAAGGACCTTGATGCTTTATAACTATTTACTGGGTAAAATTGAAAGTCCACTGGATTGAAATGTAAGTTTAATGCACATGGTAAGATCTCTACTAGTAATAAATTGTCTGATAATTATAGCAACATCAGTTGGTATCATAAGAATATAATAATAAACACTACAATTATTTTTTTATTGTTATTAATATCACTTAATGTTAAGGAAATGAAAATTTGCATGTTTTCCTTAGATTTTTCCGTAGTTCGTTACCGTTTTAAATATGTTCAATATTTTTAAAACAAAAATCAATAATATTTTATACTATATACAGTATAAAATAAGAGGAGGAGATAGGCAGTTGAATATCAAGATGGGATTGCATATAATTAAGACAGAATGATGAATCCAATTGATATGAATCCAGAAGAATGCAGTAAATATAATTTGAATAGTGGGGCTCAGGGTGATGATGACTTATTAATGGCGAGAACATTTTTAATGGGTTTTCTGATCTTAACAACTTTAAGAAAATTCCTAACCCAAAGTGTCAAGATTTAGTCCAATCAAAAGATTAAAATTCTGTGTCAACTGATGATAAGACTGAGCATCACAATAGTTTAGTTTCTTAGTTGTTAATTATATTACAGGTATTTGCACGGCTTCTTTCAATAACAAGGAGTTGATGTTAATGTGGTGCAATGTTGATCAGATTATTTCCAAAGAAAACGTAAAGTTTCAATGATGGTGTTAAGAGAGGATTGCATTTCCTAACATGCTGTTGTAAAGGATATTTGAATTTATAGTATTTTGTGTTTTGTCCAATCTAAATCCATGTATTCCAAACAAAGAGTATTTTTTAATTATTTTTATCTACATCACATCCAGTTACTTTCCTTCAAGCAAAGTTTAAGGTAAACAAGACAGCTAAATAAATAAAAAGTTAAAAGAGGCCCAAGAGGTTGGGAGAGGTATGCCTTTTGGTGTTTCATGATCAAAAATACGTCTTAGATGAGTTCATATGGACTGTTGAATATTCATTCATCTTTAACCCCAGAAAAGAAACCCGGACCCAATTTTACTGAGGATTGAATGAATCCTACAACCATTTGTAGGAGAAAACACTGGGGAAAAACTGATTTCTCCAGTCTACAGTCAATTGCCTTACCATTTGAGCTGACTAGGCCTCCTAAACAGATACCTGTTGTTGTAATTCATTAATTTTCTTAAATCTTTTCATCCATTATACAAAAAATAGACTATTTTGAATAAGTACAAAAAACATATGATTTCTTTTTGAATATTTAATTTAGCAATGAAAACAACAATTAAAATTTAATGGCAAGTGTCAAAGAGCACAAAGTTGATATCTTATAGAATGAAAGATTCACGGCCTAAAACACCGTTGAGATCTATTTTTCGCCCTTTTAAATGAGCTAAAGAATTTATATATTGATTTTGATAAATTTAATACTGCATTTTGTTTCATAAGAAAAATAGTGGATACCTTATATGCTGAGAAATAAACAGTGAAATTAGTCTTTTCTTTACTGTATGTTTGTCATGTGTTGTTATCCATGTTTCTACTGTCCCTCTAATGTTGGAACATGTATAGTGTTTTGAAACTGTCAGATACAATACCTCACTGCTTTATTAACAAATAAGTGCATTTTAAAACTTGTCTCTTCTGAATTACCCTTTTATTTTGTTTTAATAACCCATTCAAAAATAAAAACTGATTAGGGGTATAATGATATTTAATGGTATATCATAGACAACCATTAAGAATCCAGTGCCTAAAAACATTAAAATTTGCAACTATTTCACTCAGTGGTGTAGAATGAAGTTATAATAAACCTAATTAAAAATATGTAGGAATCATGGGGTGCAGACAGGGCATCCCCCAGAAGGTTAGATGTAAAAGTTGCACCAATTTTTTTCTTTTTTAGTTTGGAATAAAAAGTTTTGCTAATCACCTGAGACTGATATCCTTGCTGCACCTATGATAGTAATATTTGATCTGCTAAGACTATGAATATATTTAAGCTGTTAGCTTTGGAAATACATTTTCATGTATCAAAATCAAAAAATTGTTGTTTACTTTAAAGCATTTAGTGCTTAATATTTCTGATCCTGTCTGATGATTGCCAAAGAGCATGAAACAGCTGTTCTAGGATGTCACCCAGTAAACACTTGGCCTAACCCATTGATAACAAACATATTTTATCTGGAAGTTCATCACTTCCCTAGTAACAGTATCCTTTTGTAGACTACTGAGATTTCTTTTGTAAAATCTATTGCAGTCAGGAGTTGCATCAAAATGAGTTGGAGATGATCAAATTTGATTCATTGGAACGTCCTCTATCTAAAGAATGCTTCCTATACAATGACCCATTGGAGTTTTCCTTTTCTCTCTACTTTTCAAACTTCTTGGCCGCTCTTAGCAAATGTAACATTTGCAATTGTTTATATATTATTAGAAAAAAAAAAATCTTTAAAAACAGAAGTGGAATCTATTGAAAGGTGATGACTAGCCATTTTGTTTCTATTTCAAACTTTGCATGAAATTGTGCCAATTATAGCAGAAAAATCAAGATACTGATTAAGTTGAGTTTGATGCTCAACTTAAGTAAAAAATTATTAAGCTTTCAAGATAATTACAGGTCAACTAAATACGCACTATTGATAATGATGACAGTTTCTAATTCCTGTATTGCTGCTTGGATTTTTACTGTCTTTCAAAAAGAATTTATAATTTTTGTTCCATGTACAGCTTGTATTTTTGAAATTCAAGCATCATATTATACATACTGCAATCAATACATACTGTTGTAAAAATTTTTTATTGGCAATAAAATTTTATTATTATATAATTATATACCACTGACTATCGATGTCAGTCAATCAATGTTTGTATTAGCCATTATGAATCTGTGTTCATTATATATATATTAATATATATATATATATATATATATATATATACTGTATATGCTCCAATAGAGGCCCTCGGCGTTTATTTGCAAAATTAGCCTCGGCTCCCGAGGCTTAATAGAGAGCGGCTGCTATTAGAGGCTGGCCATTATTAACAAAAACCTTCAGAACGCAATATTTTTACACATAAATACCGGCTAATATTACAAACATCTACTTTATTTGAATTTCACATAATACATAAGACTGTTAAGGATAAATGGCAATGTCTTTCTGTATCTTTCGCTGCTATTCGTCATCCGAATCCGCAATGACGGGCGGCCGCCTCCCTGGAAGTTTCTTTCACGTATTCCACTATGCGATTTTTAAAGGCAATATCAAATGACTGTTTCGGTGGCATTTTGCAAGCAATGTACATAAGGTATTATGCATGACTATAAAGATATGGACGTTTACACTAGTACTGGTAGGCAAATATCAAAGACCTGGCTGCTGTTAGAGAACGGCTACTATTTGGCCGTATCCCCTCTGCAGCCCGGCGCTTATTAGAGACCAGCGACAATAAGAACCTCGGCGTTTATTGGAGCATATACGGTATTAAATTTCCACAATATATTACTGCTGCCATCATTCTCATTAATATCAGGGGTGTATATGGATTTTATTTTGGGAAAGGGCAAGTTAGAGAGCAGACCTCAGACAACTAAAAAAAACCATCATCTTCAGAAACTTTGGGAATATTGTTCATAGTCCCCTCAATCATCCATCAATCAAAAAAAAATTTCAAGAAAATAGGACCTACTCTACAAGCTGGGGTAAGCCCCTTCCATACACACCTATGATAAACATACATGGTAATTGAAAACTTAATGCTAAAACATGGAAATTTAATTATGGAGATCTATAGCAAAGGTCCAACATAATGTAAATACAAATTTTCAAATCTGTTATCAAATAAGAGCAAAAATAATTGTATAGCTTTACTTTACTTGAAGTCACCAGAAATGTTGAATATTCTGTTATAAGATTAGCTTGCAGTTTTGAAATTTTACAAAAGCACCTTAGGATAACTTCCCATTTTTTTTTTACCTCTTTGCTTATTTAAATTTCATAATTACATAGTTTGTCAAATGAAAGCTAAGAATGGAAGACCTTAGCCACTTGCACCATAAAATCTAACATAAAGTTGAATGAACTCCCATTCCAATTTCCTAGGAACGCCAATGCAATATAGATAACACTGAATTATTTACTATGCAGCTGTAATTTAAGATCACTTGCACTATTGTGGTTTATAGTAGCACTCTATATCTAGATGCTTGTATGCATCTGATAGGTTATGTTTATGTGAAATGTGATGTGGCCTACAATGTATTAATGAAAAGGAAAAAAACAAAACAAAAAGATATTCTGATACTGTAGGTATCAGGGATTCTTCAATAATGACTTTATGCCTGTAGACGGCATCATAGAGAGCTTATCACTGTAAACAACGGGCATTTTTCTGTTTAACAAAGAAAGCAATTCATATAAAACAATATATTAATTTATTTTGAGAAGTATTTACGTCTCCTAACATCAGTAAAAAGGAAAAGCACAGTCAAAACTACTTTGTACCAAATAAAAGAGTTGTTTAGTGCTGTCCAAGTATTTGTGATCCTCCTATTTAGATATACAAGAGAAACTAAACCTAGAGTATTGCTATTTCTAATTTCCTAAAAATACTTTTTTTTAAGTTTTATTTGCATTTACTCCAATTTACATACTATAGATTTTCTCTATTTTATAAATTATTTAATATATAATTTTGAATGTGAGTGCAGGGACCCAAGGACTGAGAGCCTGCAATGAATCCTTCTTTTAGCCCATGTTTCAGAGCAGCCTTGATAACAGAAAACAATAGTATATATACACAAAAAATAATACTCAAAAGAAGAGTATATGTATAATATAAAAGAGCAATCTTATATAACAAAAGAGCAACACACTATTTGCCAGAATTGAGCTCTAAACCCTTACTTTTCATCTTCAGGTTATATTTTTATTTTTTATTTCAGTATCTCCATGTCTTCTGCCTCACTATTAATGACATTGGATCTGTTTTCACTTCCTCTTGATTTAGGATTTTTACTTATTACTAATGCAGGGCCGGATCTAGGTACCGCCAGTCCCAATATTGCCGTGGCCTGTGGGCGGCTCGAAATAGCTCGGTAAGGCCCATGAAGGATTTTCTTTGGGGGGGGGGGGCAACAATTTTTAGATCCAGCCCTGTACTAATGGTTCTCTTCTTCCATGGTGGATTTTGTTGTTTCATTGTAAGATTAGTCGGCAGCAAATATTAGCTTTAATATAATATAAAACAAATAGCACACCTTTTTGTAATACTAACCATATATATTTGTGCCATTTTTGAACATTGACTGTTGTTCATCAGAGAGTCTAATGAAAAACAGTCAATGTTCGAAACTGACACGAATATATATGTTGAATATTATAAAAAATGTGCTGTTATATTATAGATAATGCTCACACGTTAAATGGAGATCTTAAAATATTAGCTTTAATTAATGAAATGAAAGTCTTCTACTTTGAATCTTATCCTTATTTTTAGTCAATCCAAAAGGTAGTTTTAGAAACAGATAGGACTGTCTGTAATGTTTTTGAGGCCCCTGGTATGTTTACTTTACAGGGCCCTCATTAGGATATGTTCTGGTTCCTTATTTTCTAAAACTTAGTATTTTTTAATGTTTCACTTATTGTTAGTTTGGTGTTTATATATTTTCTCAACTTTTTATTATTATTTCTTACATAATACAAGGCCTCAAAAGATGAAAAGACTGAGGCAAGGCACAGGTAAACTAGGTTTTGTTTACGGCCTTGAACTTGAATATTTTTTTGTTTTAAGTTGGGAAGTGTACGGTTGAGGTGAAAATAGTTAAATAAATGGAGCTTTAGAAGTACATCTTTCGTAGGACCTTGAGCAACCTAAAACTTCCTTTGGTCTTTCTGTCCATGAACTTGTTCATTCCTATTGATATAAACTTACAAAAAAGAAAAATGTTAATACAGTAAAACCTCGTTAAGTCGTCGTTTTCCTTTAGTCCCGACAAGGTCTCATACACAATAATGTAAAATAACCCTCCTTTACCCGTCACCAAATTTAATTCTACTCCGGATAACTCGTCACCCTCAAAAATGGCCAAAAGCATCTTTCTTCTCCATTTTGATGCCATCGAATTGTCTCTTCAGCCCCATCCCTTCACTTTAAGAAAGTCAAGCCTTTACGGGGAATTTTCGACCACGCCTGTCACTTCATTCGTTTCCTACCCCTTCGGATTCTTGGAATCTCGCTGCTAATCATTCAAAGCACACTTCTCGCTGCGACTCTATTGAGTGTAGACGTTTTTCTTGACCGCTCCTGAGTGTGACTTCATTTCATAGCGAGTAAGCTCCGCTCTAAGGCTATTTTTTCTCTTGCAATTTCGTGATTCGATTATGTTTTTAACATGCCAGGGAAACGAAACTTACCTCGTTATCTTTTAAAGAAAAAAAAGACTTAATTGCACTTTTTGAATAATCAAATGTTGCGAAAACAGCTTTTGCCAAAGAACACCATATTCCCAGGACTACATTAAACGATATTCTTTCATCGAAACAAGTAATTGAAGAAGCTGACTGCAAAGACAAAAGAAAGAGAATGAGGAAATCGAAGTTTGACGAGATCGAGGAGGTTTTAGTTCGATGGCTAAAATATGCCAGATCGCAAAATATGCCGATTTCTGCAGTGATTCTCAAAGAAAAAGTCATGGAAATTGCTAAAGAGTTAAACGTTGAAGATTTCGGCGACAGCAATGGTTGGCTGGAACGTTTCAAAGACAGACATTGCCTTTCTTTAAAACGATAAAAATGTGGTAACTATAAAAAGTGTTTTTTTTTATTTTCCACTCATTCATTTGCACGTATTGATTTCTGAAAATCAATCTTGTTTTTCTCACCGAATCCTACAGCAATTCATGAAAATACTGTATTTCAGTGTTTTTTTTCAAAAATTCCCACTCCGCCTAAGTCGTCAAAAATGTTTGTCCCTTGAGTGATGACTTAATGAGGTTTTACTGTATTACATAAACCCTGAATTTAAACCATTGTAAATGTGAATCTTAAATCTTGTAATTTCATATTTTTGTAGGACTCATAATATATTCAAGCAGTGTCGTTTAATAGGTTAAGATTTGTATAAAAAAAAACCCAACTAAATTTTTGACCAAACTTTTTTTTTTTTTTTTGATTGTTCATTCAAAATTATTAAAAGAAATTTTGATCAGAAACATCGTATTTTGAATGAATTAAAGAAATGTAGGTATAAATCCTAAAAACAATTTATATTTTACTAAATTTGTCTATAATTTCCCTTTTCTTGTCGTTTTGATTAGCATGTGATGACTAACGAGAATTATTGTTTTTCATTACGTCTAGACATTAACAGATTTAAAAAACGAAAACCGTTAAGTCCAGGTTGATGACCCTTTGAGAGAAACTAAAGGGCAGTTGCCACGATCATTGATTTTGTGATGATTAACTGTAGGAGTGGAGTAAACGGCTATAACTGACTGCGAAAGTCACTGCTCTGCTACTCTATTGATTAAACGATCTAGTGCTTTATAGTACAATTTTAGCTTATCGTGGTCATGAAGTATCAAAGTATTATACTGCCAAGCTTCATGACCATAATAAACATAGAATTATTATATATAATATTTATTATCAAATATTTAGTATTATTATAAAGATGATATTCTTCAGTTATTTTATTGAATAACAAAATAGAATATTTGAATTCTATTTATAATATTTGAATGACGACGTAATTGAATTTCAGATAGCAGTTCGTTATTAACGATTCTATCCGTATTTAGATTTTTTTTTTTTTAAATAACTGTGTTTAAAAAGATATATTTCTGTGAACTGATAAAAAACTTACAGGATACAAATTAGAAATTCAATTTAGGAGTAAATACGTTTTTTTTCTGTTGGATTTCTTGGAGGAAGCAATGGAAAAACGGATACATAACTCAAAAAAGATGTTTTTCAAACAAAAATGTTATGAATTCATTGTATTTTAGTTTTTACTTTGACTTAGAAAATTACATGATTTTCCCTAATCAATCTTGATCCATCGCCTCAAGTGAGTTCAATTTAAATTGATGTTCATAAACCTTATTTTTATCACATGAAAGAGTCAAAAACAATCATCCCAGAATCTTATTCTTTTCATCTTTCAACGAAATAATATTGAAAGGAAAATATGAAAATTTTCTTAGAATTTGTTGCACCATTCATAAAGTACCGCGCAAATAAGAGATCGTTTTATTGATTGGCCAGATGAGGAATCCCTGTTATTTCGTCATCATGTTATCATCTTCTTTTCCACCAATAAGAGAATTCGTTGCAACTTAACCTTTGTTATAGCCTCTTTCCAAGGTTTACGAAAATGTGTATATTTACGAAATAAATAACAGTATTTTTAGAATTTTCTCAGTTATTTAGATTTTAAAATATTTCTTTAATGTATAGGATTCTGGATGGTACTAGATTTTTAAAAGTAATATGTTACTTCTTTAATTTAACAATATTTTTTAGAGACCGTGGTTAAAGGCTATCATTTACCCTAGATAACCTGCGCTAGCCAGCTGTGATTCAGAGTATTGCCATCAGCCAACCGACAATGTCTACAAATTTCTCTGTGGGTTATGATACGATGGAGAAGACCTCATCTAAGTAAGTACATTTATAATCTGCTTTTGTTTTATTTCCCGTTCTTCAATCCCGGAATGCCCTTTGAGGGACAGCTGATGATGGGGCGATGAATTCCCACACTGGGGTCTTGAAACTGAGAATAATTTTTAATTTCTGCAACCAGTTTCTATTTAAAAAATTAAGTCCTGCACAGTAGACAAGAAATTGGAGGATTTTAATTTTAAGTAACCTATTTTCAAAGCGTCAAGATGGAATTGTGTTTTTTGACATTTGCGTTGTATATCATGGACGATGAGTCATCTGAATCGAGCTAAGAAATAACATCCGAGAAGAAATGAGAAGAGGGGGGAAAATAAGACGGTTAATTGGTTTTGGTCGCTGTCTCATTTTAGAACTTAACTACGAATCCTTTAATTGATAATTTCGTGTTTTTTAATAGTTTAACGTGAATCCTGATAATCCTCTAATTTCTTTTTAGGCCTAACGCACAAAATTTTGGCGGTCTTTTTCAACGTTGCTTCAAGTAGTCCGTTTCATTCTGAACAATAAATCTAACGAAATTGAAGGGATCTCAGGTTTATTTGTTAATATAGATATTCTTACGAAAAGAAATTGAGTATTTTGTTAGTTTTTAATATATATAATATAATTTTTTGTTTTTCCCCTGATAAAACTAGGAAAGTTTTTACCGGCAAATGAAATGTCTTCAAAACTATTTATGAGAAACTTCAAAAAAATATAACTTTTGTAATCCAGAAACAATTTCTAAAATTTCATTAAGTTTGCTTAGCGTGATATTAAGGCTTAAAAAGTTTAACAAATCTTTTATTCTTAATTCTAGATATTAAGGCAAAAAAATCGTTTACATTATTTTTTTTAAAAAAAAGAATGGCTGGTTTGCACAAACTTATTAATTCTAATTAATTTTTTTTCTTCCTTGAAACTAAACTTATAAAAACTTGTTTTGTTCTGGTGAGAATTTTAATAACAATAAATAAATATAAATAGTTTAATGTAAAACGGGAACTAATTACTCATTAACTGAATTTCAATTTCCTAAATTCTAAAGAAAAATAAAAATTTTTATCGTTTATATCCCGTAGAACCTGAATATTTTTATTGAAAGTGATTACGAATATCGGCGAAGGTGAAAGTCCATTTGCAACCTTCCTTTCATAAATAACATGCTTTTCAGATTATTCATAAACATGCTGTTCTTAAAAGGTATTTAAATGGAAGTGATTGGTTTTTCTGACTAAAATTTAAAAGTATTTTTCATTTTTCATTTTTCATTTTTTTTTTTTTTTTTTTTTTTTTTTTTTTTTTTTTTTTTTTTTTT
>JAFIDM010014012.1:7183610-7237249 GCA_023159025.1 Thereuonema tuberculata
AGAGGTTTGGTTTTTTTTTTTTTGTACCAAAAAAATACACGTAATTTTGGAGGGGGGGGGGGTTGGTAAAAAGCCACCACGTATCACCGGGGGGGGGGTTAAAAAGTTGCTAAAAAAAAAAATCACGTGAGTAATGGATGACCCCTTTCAGCCTCTAGCTGTCGGCCATCAAATTTCATTCGTAATTTCGCGGATCTACACTTTCCTAATTAGCGGCTCCCTAAGTTGCAGTTTGTCTGTAAAACCGCTTAGGGGACTGCTCTTGCTTTTTATGCTTGGTTGATGTCGCACTCTGTAGTGGCCAAACAGTTAGAATGAAACCTTAACTATTGTGTTCAGCATCAAAAAGTAGACTAGGTAACCACGTTCAAAAAAATCAGACCTGTAGGACTCTCCTATCCCGAAGTGTTTTGTTAATATTTGGTTGCTAGAAACCTTGTATTTAATTTCCTTGTAAATGTGATTGTTGCGCATGCAAAAGACGCAGTTGTGGCGACGTGCGGAAAAACGAGATGGTGATGCAAAGCGAGAAGCTTTACGCTTGCATAAAGAACGGTCTCGCTCAAAGTCTGACAGAAAGAAATGCTGAAGCATATCGCCGACTACAATCTGATCGCTTCCGATAAAATTTTTGGTTTATAAAAGTTTGTTTATAAAATTGGTCGTATTATGGGGCCGCTTTGCTTTTGACACTGTCTAAAAGCATTAATTATCTTGTTTTCTTGTCATTTTTTTTTTTTTTTTCTAATGTAAATTAATGAGTAAAATGGAAGTTGTTTTTTATGCGGACTTAACGTAATGGCAGGAAACTGTTACATGTACGTTTTTGTATTTTTTTTTTTTTTTTTTTTTTTTTTTTAATTTTTTTCAGTGTTTTTTTTTTTTTTTTTTTTTTTTTTTTTTTTTCCTTGTGTTTTTTATCACTGGTACACTAAATACTTTGTCCTGTATTTTTCTAATGACAAGGGCGTCATATCACACCGTCAATCGCCCTTTTGCAACTTAGCCAACTGTTAAAAGCTGGCCATCTTACTGGGTCATCTATATTTGAAAAGTTCATTTACACTTAAACCTGAATGATAAGAATCCTATATAGGTCTAATAAAACCTTCGATTTGTTAATATACGTACGACTTCGACACCAAGATTGTGTTTTGAAGATTATCCCAAGATTATATATATATACCCCCCTTTCATGTCTGGTATTTCAAATGATCATAGTTGGAATAAATTTCTTCTAATTCAGTTAGTTAAGTACTGATAACGAAGAAGTTGGATAGCATCGTCAACATGGGTAGGACACTTGTCACTTCCTTTAGAATTTTCAAATTTTAATTGATTTCATAAGACTACCAACAGATTACGAAATGGCAAATTTTTATTGAAATTATTTTTACTTAATGACAAATTTTACTATGTAAAATAAATTTTATTTTACTGTTTGGAAAAATTTGAGCAACGCCAGTCATCGAAAACGTTATGTAAATCAAAAACTGCGTCGTTTCTCTAATTCTTACGAAGACTTCAGTTAGCGTTAATCAAATCACAAAATCAATTTCAAATGATCTAGTTTCCGTTGTCGACAATAGATGGCGTTTTCATCCAATAGTTCGTTTACAATCATTATTTCTGATTTTTAGATTTCTATAAAAATTCTTTGAGAGAATTTAATTTACAAAGTTTCCTTGAGACTTTGCGTAGGTGTTCTTTTGACTTCGAAGATTTCAATTGTCTGACTAATGCTGTTCTTTATTGTAGGTGTGATATGAGATGTCTATATTGCATCACCGTAATTGTTGGGGTAGATCGATTTTTCTGGTGGCAATAATCTTTTAATGTCTTCTCGACATAATTACAGAAGTACGGCGCCGCTAGTTCTGGGAATCGGCAGCTGCTTCATGTGTTAGTCAAAAGAAAATCGTGAGGGTGTATGTCGTTCCTGAGATATATTTTTTATTTATTTTTTTTATCCGTGGTGTGGTCAGTTTACTGAAGCATCCTGAGGGCAATGTACCAATCTAAGAACCCTCAATTTTAAAACACTCAAAAGACGATCCAGTATCCCTATCCTTTGAAAGGGATGGGGAGGAAATCGTGGCGCCCCTGATCTGCGCGAGGATAAGTTTTCGAAGTGGGTAGAGCTCATCAAAATCCATACGCTGATCTCCCACGAATTCAAAGACGTGGGCTGCACTGATTGATTGATGCGCGTTCTGTTTGTCAATGGAATCTGTAATTTTGTTCGATAATGATGTTCTGCTCTGAATATATTGGAGTTCGATCTCTCCCTGCATCTTCGAAAACTGATTTCTTAAGTATTTAAAGAATGATCACTATATGTCTGACATTTTGACGTAACTCCGAACGTTCTTTCCCCTCGGCGCAGGCAAAGTTGAATGCCTTGTTCTGATTAGTCTTTTGTTAGTTGGAAAGTCTGTTATGGTTGATGTACCCCACGGCATTGTGGGTGAACTTCATCCAATTGCGATGATGAATCGTTAACTCCTAACTAATTTCATGGACCAACAACACTAGTACTTGGGTTGGAAATTTTTTTCTTTAAATTTCGAAAAATAAAAAAAAATATATTCAAGGCGACCTCTGGAATAAACCTCTACAAAAGGATAAATAAAAAAAATCGCAGTCGTTCAAATCTATGGAGTAATTTATTTGTAATCTTTAAAAAATTTTGGTACTTGAGTACTATCCGGACTCACTTTTATAATCTACTTCTGGTGTATTTTAAATCATTAACCCCTCCATATATGTAACAAAAAATAGGAACTTGCATATTACCGCTTGGGGGGGAAAAAGAAAATTAATTTTTTAATTAACACTAGGTTAATTGAAGTGTAATCCTTTCCAGAATGTTTCGTTTGGAAATAAGACGGAAAAATATAGCGTCCGTCTCGAAATGACCAGCTATATAAATAACTAAGATAGATTTATAAAATAAACGGGGGGAAATAAATGAAAAAAAAAAAAAAAATACCCACCAGAAATCTATAAAAAATGGGTTGCGATAATACCTAAATACCGACATTTTCATTAGGACTTCATTCGATCAATATGGGAATAAAAATAAGGAATTCTTTCTATTTTCGCAACCCACAAAATATTTAAAACGTAAGTTTGACTAAATACAATTTAGCAATTACGAAATAGTTATGCTTCTAAACGTGTGGTAACAAGGCAACGGTGATTAATCGGTTTAATCAAAAGGTAAATTCTCAAGTTTAATCTCAATAAATAAAAAAAAAAAAAAAAAAAATGTCTAAACGATATCTTAAAAGCTTTTCTTTTGAAAAGTTTTCACGGTTGTCTCATTTCAGTTCGTAACGAAGACTTTCAGATAAAATCTTGGTATTAAATTTCTGCCGACCATTGTTAGATAGTTAACAAGCCAGTGATTAAAGTTTGCATTAATAAAAGAAAGCTGTTAGGTTGATGTTTGCTATCCCACTGACATACAGGATTCGACAAATCTTGTCACTGTTTGATCTGTTTGGTTTCAGTTTTGTCCGAAACTATTTTCTCTAATTGGATATGAATAATTTTCTATTTGCATAAGAAATTTTTTTTATACTCTATTTAGCTTGGAAGCTTCGCTTGTAAATATCTTAAACCAAAATTATCTGGATAGTTGCTGTTGGAATATATTTTCTTATTGGGCTCGTGATGGGTATTGGAGTCTTTTGTATAAAGTTCATCGTCTGCTTTGTTTCTTCGCCTGAGCAGTGTTTGTTGGTTGTTTCAAGCGTCGGCAGCCAAGCGTCAAGTGTTTCTGAGAGACCTTACCCGCATCTCCTGTCTTTTTCTTGGCCTTGAAAACTCCTTACTCCTATTTCTCATCTCTCACCTTGATAATTTTTTTTTTTTTTTTTCTTTCCGTTCGACGAATTGTGTGAATGAACCGTACCTTCGTTGTGACTCGTATGGATTATTAAATTTCGACTGGAAAATAATCATAAAAACATTGGGAATGCTCTTTGTTCCACTTTACCTGCTAGAATAAATACTCCAATAGGGCGTTTGAAAAGAACACGTGCACATGACTCTCGAAATGTTACTGCAAAATAAAAATATCAAATTGTTCACTGAAAATAGTTTAGGGGTGTTTTTGATAAAACTCCGCAAGTAATTGATTCTCTTCTGCGATATAGTTCAAAGAATCAGAAATAAGATTATATAATTGCTCTTTTATCTTGGTCTCCTTTGGAACTACTTCTCCCCCATGGAGTTAGATGGATGAGCGTCTGACTGGCCACTCAGTCTTCCTTGAGGCTTTAAGAATCCATCGTACTAAGATTCTTAAAAATATTGTTTAGGCAGGTTAAGACTAACATTTGTGTAAGTTAAATCTTGGTTTCAAGAACTGATATTCACTTTTAATAGTCTTCTAACCTAGGAAATCTTGTTTTGAATAAATTTTTTTATTCCTAGTCCGATGATGGATCCAAAACGTGTTACTTGCCTTAAACTTTTTTTTTTTTTTTTTTTTTTTTTTTTAATATTTTTTTAAATAGTTATGCTAATAAAACTAGGAAAAATTGATTATTTTAGCTCGTGGTATTAAATACAAATCGAGTGCATGTTCCAGTTGCGTATCTTTTTGGTACTGGCTTGTGAAGCTCTCTACTTTTCCTAATACTAAATATTTCTACTCTATCGAAGGTTTAGCATTGAAATGTTTCCTGTCTGACTCAGTTAGCTTATTAGGCCACCCAGTATTTGTAACTTGTTTTGTTTTTTAAAAAAAAAAAAAAAAAAAATTGTCTTAAAAAAAAATTGCAAAGGAACTGAAAATCTGTTCTTTATACACTTCAAAAGTTCATATTTAACGTATGCCTAGGTTCAGTTTGAATGAATTAGAAAACTCGCATAAATTGGCTTAAAAACGTAATTAAAATAAACTAGAATGAGCTGAAATTTCGCAGCCATTCACGGCTGCTTTGTCAATCAATGGTTGAGGAATCTTAGACAAGACAGCCGTAAATGACTGCGAAAGCTCTCGGCTCATTATATATTTTAATTTTTAATTATATTTTTAAACTAAAATTTTTTTCTAATTCATTCATGTCAACTTTCTCGGCATAGGAAATTTAAATTCACTTGTCTAGAATAGATATCTAGTTTTTAAACAGAGCTTAAATATCTTGGCAATAAATTCGTAGCTCAACATGTAACTTTGAGGTATTCCATATTGTAATACAAACGCAAATTCCTACTTAACATTGCGCAATAACGCCGAGTGGCTGCGTAGAAAGCTTCACTGGTGCCAGACTTTTATCTCTTTGCCATAGCGTCTGTATTTTCATTATTGTTGAATGTCGCCACTTTTTTGTTGTCCTTGCCATTAGGCGGTATTTAGCTCGGGTAGCCCTCCGCTGTTTACCTTGACGCTGCAATGAAGGCGAGGGCGTGACACTAGTGTTTACATGAGTATACACTCCTATAAATAAAATGGCCACTCGTATGATTAAATTACAGACATCGCAAATCGATTATGGCAATGAAACATCAGACAATTCAAACACAAGAATGTGATTTTTTTTTTTTTTTCCTTCTTTCGAGGCAGGGTGTCCTAATATTGAAACTTTATTTTTTATTGGACCTACACGTTTCTGCAAAAGTCTAGCGACAACGGTGGCCAGGTGTTAAATTTGGAATTCAGAAAAACGACTGGATAATTAATAGGTTCGATATTTTTATAAGAAAATATTGATTTCCTTCCTAATTATTACGCATCGATCAATGTCTGAAATTCTTTAGGATTTTTCCTTTCACTTAACGCCAAAAGCAAATCCACTTTTCATTTGTTCGAAATTCCATTCGAAGTAGAGCAATTTACAACTGTTACTAAAATATGTGGACTACTTAATATTGGCTCAATATTTTTTTTTTTTTTTTTTTCCCCTAAATTCTGTACTCATTCCTTGGGGTTGGATAAAAAATGAAGTCTTTCCAGTTTGTCTTAAAATTAAATAATTTCGAAGGAACAGGTTCATTCATGACTGAACGGAAGGTTTTTTTTTTTTTCTTTTTTTTTCTTCCCCCCCGGAGGATGGGGGGGGGGTGTCTTTAATAAAACGTGCTTTCGGAAATAAGGATGTTAAGTAAATATCTAAAAAAGCAAAGAAATAAATTGGTTAATTATCGCAAAGTGTTTGCACTTGCATGTTTTAATCGCTCCGAAAGGTAACAGTTCATGGCAGTGTTGTAATTCTCATTTTTCTTCTCTTCGCCTCCCCTTTTCAAAGGGGGGGGGGGGGGAGAAAAAAAACAAACTATTACTAAATCCAATGAATAGCTGTCATTGATCCGACATTGTAATCGCACACTACCAAAAGATACGGAAATCTGATTCTGCTAGATATTTTCCTTGTTCCAAAAAAATACAATTCTAGTTATCAAATCTTATTTCGTTTTTTAATTCTGTTACGTAAACTTTCTAGAAACTGCAATAGAAAGAAATACGGCACCTCCACGAATCTGAGGCACTATTTCTTCCTATTGCTACTTCTATTCACCTCCGTATTGAGACCTTGTTTACTAATTAAAGCGTGAAAGGGCTGTTTTGATAATAAACACCTTGTTTCATCCTTAAGTGTTTTCTGAAATTTGCTTATTATAAAAACCCAGGAACGTAAATCCGGAGCTTTCCAGTCGAAAGTAAATTCCATTTCGGGAAAAAATGGTGAAAGCGGTGTTTAAATCGGACTTAAATCGGTGTTTAAATCGGATAGTTTCGTAGGACTTCTATCCCACCATTTTACACTTTGCGATGTCAACACAAATTTGTTCGAGGATTTCGCTGCTGGGTTTAAAACAGTCGCAGTAATCTCATCGTATCCCAAAGTAGTCTTAAAAAGATGAGTTCAGCTGCTCAAATGGAGGGAAAAGTTCGTAGACATTCATGTTGAAATAGAGGATTGAAAAGAAATTTTCATTGAAAAGTGTTGAATTTGAAAGTTAAATTTCAAGTATTCGCAGTTTCAGATTTTATATAAACTAATCTGAAAGAAGCAACGAGGAAACGAATGTACTTAAAGTGGACGAAGATGGTTGAATCTCCGATCCCGGCAGAGGTCGAATTTTTCCAGAGTTCTCCAGACAAGTATTACATCCACTTACAATTTCTAGAGCTAAGAGCTCGTACAGCAATCTTTTTGTATCGCATAAAATTTGAACTTGCAACGCTAGGAGTTTGAATCTATACAATATTCGACCCATCTTCAAAAGCACTAAAATGCTGTTACACCTGAGATGAAGGTGATCGTTTTAAGATGGCAATTGAGGCCTAACCTCTGCGAATTTCTTCTCTACCGAAAAGTGAAATTGTAAATAATTATGAACGGCTCACTAAACTTTTCCCTCTAATTAGCTTGAATGGTGGCTTTAAAAAAAATGCTTTTCGAAAGTTAAATTTAAAGTCTTCGCTGTATCCCAATACTTGATGGACAGATATGAAAACTTCATTGAATACAAAAACTTGTCCTACAGAATTGCACGCTGTAAGATGAAATCTAAATTTACCAAGTCTAAAATAAGCTCCAGCTTCAGGTTGGGTAGTTTGTGTGGCGCGCTTGTTTTTTTTTTTTAATTCGAAATTTCAATAGTTGAAATCGTGTTGAGTTTCGATGATGGGCTGATTGTGATCGAATTTCGATGTGTATCGGATTCAGGCTATTGTTCGAATGACTTCAAAGAACTGATATAGAAGTTAGTATCTTTGGTTTCGAGATGGTTCTTCATCAAACGCAAACTGAATGGAAATGAGCAACTCGATAGGATTACACTCGACGACGAAGAAACAAGTATTCGGTTCCATTGTTTTAATTGAATTCATAGTATCTTTGAAGAATCGGTCTTGCGTACTTACAAACTAGGATTACATTATTCTATTCAATCTTCACATCAAATTAAGTTTAATCTAATTCGTTTCTCACGAGATTTTGTTCCTTTTTTTTTGTTGATTAAGAATGGACGCGAATTTCCTTCTCTCCTTACGATTTTATCGGTATGGAAACAATTCTAATACAAATTTACTAATTTTAAACTATTTTCCTTGTGTTGGTTTCCATATTAACATGCACATTGTTAACGCCGAATTTTTAGAGATCTTAGCTTAAATCTATTCGATAACTTAAATTTCAAATAAGCACAAAATTACATTCCATGTCACAATGGATATGTTGCATTTTAAATTCATACTGAAACTTCTGAAATCTATTTTTTTAATTTAATTTTCGATCATTATACGGACATAACTAAGTCTTAAACTGAGTTGAGATCAATTTTCGATGTCAAATGAAGCAATTAGACTTACATGAATGTTATAAACTGCATTTTTAGTGACAAAGTAATTGTTTTCAGAAAGGCAGGATATTCGAAGGGATAAAGCAGATTCGTTGCTATATTGGAACTTATTCATCTTCCAAAGTAATACTTATTATTTTTGTAAAGTTTATTCGATAGATTTCCGCGTGGACACTATTCCGTTGTCTATCGCGTCTTTTTTTTCTTTTATCTCAATTTTCCAGGGTATTTTCGATTAAATTTTACTGAAAACATTAACTCTGTTCACCAAGTTTATTTAGTTTAATTGCATTCTACGAAAAGCCTTAAATCTTTCAGTGAAAGCTCGTTTTCCATTTAAATGTTTCTAACATTTATTTAACATAGGAAAATTAATTTATCCGTTTTCGCTGAATTGCTAGAACACTACTTCAGCGAAAGCAGTTTTATATGCTGTCCTTGTTTCAGTGGGTGGTCATTCAGTCCTTGATGTCCTTTTGCAGTTCTTACATCTGACGCCCTTTCATCTAACAAACTGAAGGACTTAAATTAAATGAATAAATAAATAATTTTTTTTTTTTTTTTTTTTCCCCTTTTGTAAGTTTATTGTAGCGTAGTCAAGTCTTTAATCTTTGATACCTTAAATTTTGGTGCTAACAAATTCTGAAGAGTGCCAGGACTAAGAAGATAAATCTAGATTTGACTTTCAATTTTAGATCTTAAGCTTTACTGTCAACCAACCTGAAGTTAAATCTTTCATTTAAAACGAGTAAGGACTGGAAACTTACAAAAGAAATTAACTTTTTTTTGTTGTTAAAGAATTATGCAAAGCATACGTTCCTCGATGTTTACGTTCGTGAATGTTGTATTTAATTTGCAAAGGAAGTTTCTTTATTTTGACTAGTGGGCGTAAAAGGGAAGCTTGTGAATTACTGATTTACGTAATTCGATGTTCGTGTCACTTCAGATTTCTTTCAAACGATAGACTTGACGCTGAGGAATAACAAAATTTTAAATCTTACTTGCAACAGTTTCTTAGCTTTACGATAATTCATATTTCGTCTACAGAACAATGCATGAAGAATTTCAAAAAAGAATGGGATAATCTTACCCCAATCCCCTACCCACATAATTTCGTTTAGAGAAACGAATCTCCTTTTAATCTGAGTGATTAAAATCGGTGACTGAAAATACTGTTAAGCGAATGACTCAATTGATCGACATTTGCTAAAGGCAAGATAACGTCTCAGGGATCATCTGTTGGTGTCCGATGATTCACGATGACCTTTGTTTTCTAGTTGGATAGAATGAAATCGACAAAAACCAAGTTAAGTTTCTCTTTAAAAAATGATTGAATAGCATCGCTGTGTCGATCAAAGATTACTAAATCGATATTGGCAGTCTTTTTCTCTTGGCCTTAATGACGTTTTTCTTAGAAATGTCTCAGTCACTTCCTTTGATGGGTTTTTTTGTTAAATCTGTTCTCTATAGCGTCGAAATCTGTTCTCTCGTATTTTCTTGAATTATTAGTTCCGTTTAATTTCTTAGCTAGTGGGAACGGCACAGAACGACTTTCAAACAACCAGTGTAATTGCATTGTTCCACTTCTCGTAATAAGTGCAATTTTCGTCCTGCCAACGTGACTGTGGGTGGGTGAGCAACAAAAACAGGATGGACCTTGTAATTTTTTTCCCTAATGTGGTAACTTCAACGTAATGAGTAGATAAGTGTCAACTTCTATGAAACGAAAACTTCAGGTCTTTAAATAGTAATTTTTGTAATCCTTTTTGCCTTATTTGCTTTTATTTAAGACCCAGACCGAGAATCTTTCATTACCCGAAATTAATAAGTTTTGTCTCGACAAGGAATTTTATTACCGCTTTTAATTTCATGATTCCTGTTTTGTTTTTGTTTTTTTTTTAAAAAATGGCGATAGTTGGGATTTCTTCAATCTTGAAACTTTAGCAACTCGCTTTTATTTTCTCATTAGCTATCTCCGGCCCACTTTGGGATGCACAAGATATTATGTTCGTTATTTCGAATAATACTGTTCATTTGAAAACAAAATTTTAGAATTTTAATAAAAACATACTATAAATAATATAAAAGTACTATTGGGTTGAAATAAACACTGTACTATTTTTAAAAGCCATTACTATTAATCTTTTATCAGTTGTAGCTTTTTTAAAGGGCTTGTTTGAAGAGGAAATGAGTTGGAAGCGGTCAGAGACCAAAGGAAATCGGAAATAGGATGTTCATTATCAGATTGTAAATTACGCAAATAGTTAGTGAAGAAAAAATGAGAAAATTAATTCTTATACTTTTTTGCTCATTTGAATATGCATCTGAACTACTACAATTAAATAGGTAATAAAATACCTTGAGTTTCTTCTGTTTTGATTTGACTAATGCATGGGAGGAGAAAAGGCGTAGTAGGTTGATTTTTGATGTTACGGTGCTACTAATACGCATCGTAGAAAGAAAAATGGGAAATTCTGCAGGACTTTTAAATCGGTCATTGTTTAATGACGTTAGTTGCCTAGGAGACGGAAACGTCAGTATTAAATCAGAGATCTGTATTAAGAGAAATTTTTTAGACTCAGACTGTGGAGATCAGAAATTAAGTGATCTTAGGAACTAGACAGCTTTGCTCTAAGTAGCGATAACTAGTTTATATAGCCAGAGTATAAGTTCTCAAATAGTTACGGAAAAATGAACCCCCCCCCCCCCCCCCCCCCCCGAAAAGTTAAAAATTTCGTGCGGAAATTGGTAAATTGGCAGTTCTGGGTTTTTCCGTAATTTTAAGTCTGTTTGAACGAGATAAACGTATTTCCAAAATATAACTGCACATCCTGTTGATGTAGCCTGAAACGGCTGTTTCTCTTATTGGGCGCTCATCAGTCACAACGTAGATTACTGGTGTTTTGTGTAATTTCTTTTTCTACGGTCTTTAGACGCTAATTTGATTTAAAGTGAAGATAAATTTCACAGTAATTTAAAGACTTCCAAATTAATGTTGCTTAACATATTGTACCCAAACACTAGCTTGGTTCGTGGTTTGTTTCGAGAACCTTCCTTGAAGGATGTTTATCCTGTATTCTATTTACTTTTGTTTGAGTGACAGGAACGCCGAACTTATCAGTTTTTAGATGTCTTTGGCGTTTGCTGGTATCTGTAGAATAATATTTATTTATTTTTTTTAAATTAAAGTTTATATTGAATGAGTTAATAGTCCCAAGTACAGACGCTTTCATTTATCTTGCTTCTCTCGGGTTATTTAAATCTTACTTCAAAATGAACGCTTTTTAACTTGAGCAAATACAAAAGTGACAATTGGATAATTCGATTGATATGGTCTTCGAAGAATCCTTCTATTTGTTAATAACATACATTCTTAATGAAAATGTAGATCTACTGTATAATTTTTCTTGCTGAAACTTAAAATACAAAGTTTCTCTTATATATAAATTTTATATATATTTATTTTATTTCCTTTTCTTATAAATGTAAGTTCTTATAAATTTCGGGAAAATAAATATTTCGAAAAAAAGAAGAAATGACACCAGAGCAATCGGGAAATATTTTACACAAAGCTAGTGAGCTCCCAAGAGTTAATTTTGTTTATGCTTAACTCTCAAAATCCATCAACAAGCAATAAATTAATTACAGCATAAAGTGGAAAGAAAACAGTTGAATTTCATTTTGAGCTAACTATTATGTGAAGCAGCTGTATTGACTGCACCCAGAACCAGCTGCTAATTTTTATCAAGATGTAAACTGCGGAGATAGTTAAAGGTAATACTTTCATGTCTATAAATCGTTTTTTGACAATGTTGACTGATATTCGTTTAAGGCCGGACTTTGTTTTGGTTGAACTTAATTTTGACGTTACTTAATATGTATTTCATAAAAAAAAAAAAAGGAGAATAAAAATCTTCAAACGGGTCTAAACAACCAACCTTTTGGAATTGCTCTCGGAAGTCTTTATATTGAATGACCATTTCGAAGATTGAGAAACATCTTCTTAATGCATTGTTTAAATTCAGACACGAGATTTTCGTGTTGGAGTAAAAAGATGTTGTGGTAGGTGGCAACAGGAAACGGCCAATTACCTTTCTCCAATCCGGAAGGAGGCTGTTAGAAGACGCTCACGAAGAGCATCTGTTCACTCTACTGTTAGGTAACTGCAGCCCTTGACCTTCGAAATCGCTTTCAAATCTACCTCAACTAAAAACTATCTCGTCCACAACAATGGAGTGGTCGTGTGCAGAAACAGAATTAAGCTTGTTTGTCAAGAAACGTAGGATTAGAAAGGGGAGGTAAATGATAATTTTAAACGGACAGCTTTTTGTCAGTTTCTTTCTCCCATTCAGAAGCTGAGAAAACCAACCGCCCCAAGTTTCATCAGTCGGGAATTGATTAATTGGCTTTTTGAGGGGGTTGAGATTTAAGTTTTTTCTTAATATTTCTTAATAAATATTTGAAGTGCAGTGGTTTTTAAAAGGGTACAGCAACCTTAAAGGCTATCAAAACGCAAGTATTTACTCGATGAGGACGGAAAAACTGAATTGCATGCATTTTTGCTTTTCGATATAGCGTTAAAGAAGTTTATAAACTTAAATTTTATTGCTATGGTTTCAGTTTTCACACTTGCAGATTTTGACAGATACAGTTAACATTGAGAAATTTTCTAAAAACAATAATTATAAAAGGAGTAGTGGTTTTTTTTTAAATGACAATTACTACAGAACTTCATAAAATTAATAGTTTGTTAGAACAAGTTTTACAGACCAGTGCAAGAAAGAAAACGGGAGATTAAAGAGGCAGGGTGAGGGAGACGTGCACAGAATTAGTTATGGTAGGAATTGATATTTAAGTTAATCTTAAACTAAAGTTAAAACTAAATTATATAATATTCATTCAAGTACATTCTGAAATTCAGATGACGTAGGTATAGGATTTGGTTAGTGACTAGTTTATTCTAGCCACTGTAGTTTGGTAGCAATTAAATTCTATCATGACTTGATATAAATTCTGCCTCTTTTGATAAGGAATTGCTTTAAGTTAAGGTTCAGTTCTTTGCTATATAACGTTCATTGCTCCTCTAAACAGTAAAGTGACAAAACAATTGTCTGAATTGTCTTAGGTTTTTAAGATAAATAATTTGAAGTGGTAAAACTACAGAAAAAATAGTTAGTCGACAAAATTTCTTTTGTGTTGATGTTAGATTGAAGCAAGGCATAAAAAATCCAACTTACCACCACCAGCAGCTGTATAGGAAACCAGTGAAATGCTGAATTCATTGGCAGGCGTTAGTCAGGTGGAGTCATCGTTACTTGGCAAATTTTTGGCTTCTGGTAGCGCGCTTTTTTGTATCGTATCACAAGCGAAGCACAAAGAATCACCTTTGTTGGCTATTGGAGAAGGTCAGCAGGAAGCCCTCAACTGAATACAGGGAATCGTTTGATTAGGTTTATATTACGTTAATATGAATCCACCTATGTACTGGAAATTGTTTGATAACGTTTATTCAGAAGAAAAAGAAATAACTAGTTTAAATTGATTCGTTAATGTTATGAATTTATTAGTATTGGACCTGTGACAGGCACTTCAATAAAGGCTGGTCGTCGAATCGTATTTCAATGAAATTAATTCTGTAAATCTCATTCTGCAGAACTTGTGGTTCAATCGAAATGCCCGTTAACGAGTGCATTTGCTGTTTACATGTAACTTACATTTTAGGATTACAAGAACAGGAATTCTTGCATAACTCTTAATATACTTCATAGAACAACAAAAAATTTCGTTCTAAATATTCTATAATAAACGATCCATAGTTTAGAAGAGCAATGTCCCCTTACATAACTCTACTGGAACCGTTGTTTAACTTGGGTTTTTTATTTGTGTGAAGAAAATACATATAGTAAGTTGTATGGTTGAGTAATTGCTGATAGGTATTTCGAAGATAAAAAAATATTTTCCATTAAATCGTTGCGATAAACCTATTTTAAACGGATGAATAGATACTGAAGTTGCGTGTAGAGGTTTTGGTTTTTTCTTTTTTTTGTTCTCTGCCACTTCTATACATGAAGTCTTTGACATCGAGACGGTTAAAATCATTAAATGCTCGACTTTTAAATACTAAACTTTTTTAAGGAATAGGGAATATTTCGGAAACAGAATTGAAATGAATTTCTCTATGTAAATATCCCAAGAATCAAAGATAACGAAAAAAAGGTTTTCAATGCTTTGTGATAAACTATTGCACAACTTTTCTAAATTTTTTAGCGGCCCCTAGGTTACAGCTTGCCGGTAAAACGTAGGGGACCGCTCTTGCTTTTATGCTTGCTGGATGTCGCACTCTGTAGTGGCCAAACGGTTAGATATTAGAATGAAACCTTCACCATTGTGTTCAGCATCAAAAAGTGGGTGACCACGTCCCAAAAAAAAAAAAAAAAAAATCAAGATCCATAGGACCATTCCCTGACCGGATGTTGGGTGGTCAAAAGTGGTCGTTCCGATAGAGGAAAACTGCGATAGACGTCCCCCTCCCCGTATCGACCCTTCTGAACAAATTTTGTTTAAAAAATTGTGCTATTATGGAGCCTCTTGCTTTTGACTGTCTAAACGCATTAATTTAGCTTATTAAATGTTTAGTCTAAATATTCTTTTGGGAGGAAGAATAGTTTAATCACGGAAAAATTACGATGGACAGTTAAAATGGCGTTCGGACTTTCTACAATTGTTCCTTATACTTTGATACTATCAAGTCACTATTAATTTTATTAGTTTTTAGCTTTAATGTCATTAGACTTATTTTCATCGATTCTTTTAATAGTTCCATTTTAAACGTAGGTAAACTGATCAGTTCATCCCCTGCTGATTAATGCTAATTTTCGTGATCAGTTGATCAGAATATTTTAAAGTCTTTCCCCCTTCTAACAGAAATATTTAAAACACAAAGCATTTATATGAATATATTTTTTTATTTGGCTACGGTGAAATTCTAAAGCGGGATAAATAGCATTTTGTTAATGCAAAAAATCTTAAAAATGGAGACTTGTTTTATGCATTGGATGTCTTGAATAATCCCCAACTGACTCATCCTATTTGTGTTCGTTTCTTATTCTGATGGTTTTTCTTTTTTCCCTTAAAAGGTTTCTTCTCTCCATGCTTTAAACAGAACCTGACGTTGAATAGTTCCATATTGGAAGATTTTATTTAAATCTAATCCTCACGGGGAGGCTTGAGATTTGTTCTGATGTAAGTCTTAGGTTAGTCATCAAGAATTAATCTAGATCCAATAATTAGGCGCGAGCTGAAATCCCAATCATTAGAGGATGTGTTGATAAGGAAATCTTTGAAAGCGTTCTTATATTTGATAGTAAATAGACATGGTTCCTGAGTAGTTGTAATAAAATACTTCTGCCATTTTCAATCGTCTGCTAGGGTTTCTCTCTCGCATCTTTTGTCCACCAATCCAGTGCTGTAGTCTGTATCTTCCCACATCACCTTTGCTCTACCCTTTCTCCACCCCCACACCGCTCGTAATGAATAGTAGCTTCCGTTCTGTTTCCAGGAAATCGAGCAAACTTGCTAATGCATGTTTTTAAGCTTTCTTACAGAATTCTCCATTGTATATTTTTTCTTTTCTCAAACTTGAGGTAAATAAGACAAACTTAAAAAATTTCTTTAGGCCTTGTGAGGGTTTAGGTATTGAATTCGGCCGCAAACTTCGAAAAGCTTTCGTTGGTTGGAAAGTTAATTTTATCCCCCACTTAATCGAGTGGTAGAAGCAGATGTTGGGTTGGGAGCAACAACCCTTTAAGCCCAGTAAATCATAGGCCTTTTTAACAGCATCTGTTTGAAGCTAATTAAAAACTATTGTAGGAACAACATCGAATATTAAAGGGAATATTAAATACTAGAAGTTTCCTTTTAGTTTTAGAAAAATTAAAAAAAAAAAACCCACTTTTCGATATTTTGCAATGGAAAGCTTTCATTTACTCTTCCCGAAAACATTAAATTCAATTTTTTTTTTTCCCCCCCCCCCCCTTCCCCCCCAAAGTCTATAATCTTAATTTAAAAATCTATCATTTCTAGATTCATGATTCAATTTGGAATCGAGACTGGAAAATCTTAGTTTTCTTTGTTGCCACAGAAGGTGAAATAATTTCGGTTTTTCGTTACTGGTGTAACTGTATCGCGTTCGAGTGCACTATAGTTCTCGTGTGGCACTATCAGCTGATTCGTTTGCCGGCAGGGTTGCATTGCCGCCGGCTCTTTACAGTGGTTGACCCCGCAGGATGTGGTGGAGGAGGTATGACGTACACACCGGCAATTATCATCACCATCAATATCCCTCGAATTCCGCCCGACGCAGAGTGGCAGGTATTTAAGTCCCACGCACGGGGCATCCTCGTTAGTTGGTACTAGTGTAGCAAACGCGGCGACACCGTCATGATTCGGAGCTAATAATTAGTTGGGATCGTGTTTTGTTTACTCTGCGCGATAACGTCTTTTCTTATCGACGAACGAAACGAACCCCCTCCCTCGACCAGTGTGGCGGATTTTCTCAAGCCCCGTGTGGTGGAGTTTGTCTCCGGACCCTTTTGTCGAGTCTCCGAGACTTGTCAGACTGCTTTTGCTGCTCACCCTCTCAGCTGCTTTTATCGCTGCCAAAGGAAACCTGCGAACACAAGGAACTGATAAACACAACTTCCAATGGCGACGTACTCTGCCTACAGACACGTGGAGTTAGACAACGTGGGCTCTGGCAAGAAAAGGTAAGTTTAGCTACTCAATTGTATTTGCGCAGATAGTTCTCCTATCGCTAACAAACAATAACAAAATAGTGAAGATGTGTTATAAACAAAGCTGAATTAACCCTATTAAGTAAATGTTACTTCGAATGGGCGATGACGAAAAGAAAGCAAATGTTTCATTAGGTTCTGACTCTAATGAAGGAATCGCGATACAACGAATTGTGTAGCTGCATTAATAGTTAAAACTAGACCATGTTAACGATAGATTAACATTAAATCAAAAGCAATACTGCAAATCGCAAACTATTTTTAGTTTTTAAAACGGAATGTTAACCTCCTCCCAGTTCTACAATGAAGTGAAAAGGAAATATTAAATAGGATTTGATGTGAATTTTTTTTATTTTATTGGAGAATTTTCTCGTCTGTCTTCCCTTGCAAAAATCTTTGAATCGGGCATAAAGACATGAAATTTACATTTTTAAATCCTGTACTCGCAAATGATCTGAATAGTTTTGATGGCTTGGATTGAGTAACTGCTGTGGTGTTTTTTTTTTTTTTTTCCTTTCTTCCGAAAAAATTACGAATATATTCGGAAGTATTTCCACTACAGAAAAACGTGACTATGATTAATTTTACCATGATATTTCTATTTTTCTAATCAAGGATTTGAAAGTGTTTTTGAAAAATTTATATTAAGTCAAAGGATATTACTAATAAATTTCCTCATCGATGGGATTCGTACGTCATTACTTGAAATTAAAAAACACTTTCACAATAGTGTTCTTACGCAAACTTACGATTCCTACGTCTTAAAAAAACTCAGTCAGTTACGTAATTCGCTTAAATCCTTATTTGGAGTTAAAAATAAAATATTAGAATCGGAAAGAAACTCTGTCGGACTCGATTTGATTCTATTGTTTGTATGGACGGAGCCATCCTGTATTGTACCATGGTTGGTTGGAGCAGTCACGCCACTGTAAAGTCTCTCGTAATTTTATTTTTCTCTCCCTCTTCTCTCTGCCTATTATAGCCGCGGAATGCTATCTTTGGAAAGCTTTTGTTGATGGCCTTTAGTATTTGTTCAGTTACCTTAGAAAATACTCTGGGAACAATAAAAGGTATGAAGGGAAATTGCAATGGGAGGGCAAACAACCTTCAAGGGAAGTTATTTACTAGGCTTTTGGTAATAGTACATTGAACAAAATCGGTAAGCTATTTGTCTTCCTCCTATCGGCTAAAAAATGAAATGAGCTGATTGATTCTTAGGGCTGCACAAACTTTGAATACTGTCATATTAACGATTTGATAAAGTTGCAATCTTAGATGAGTTGATGAGGGGGGGGGGTTCAGTTTTTAACACTAAAATTTTTTAAAGGAGAAAAAAAAACAGCAATAAATCACATGAAAATGTATTTTTGAAATTTTGAAACAATAATTGTTTTAAATTTGAACTTAATTTACATGATTACGAGGTATTCAATTTTATTAGATGTCTTAAAAAAAAAAACAACAAATTACATCGAAAGGGGATTTGGGTTTAAAAAGATATGGCTTAATATAAATATTTTTCTTGTCTGTTTTATTTCCCCAACGAATTGAATCCATTTGTGTTCTTATGTAATTGTCCTTTGTTTTTAACTGGGTTTATTTTCCCTAGAAATCGCCAGACGTGAAAACCAGACGGCTTTTAAGGTGGGTGGGGGGAGGAGAGGGGGGTTGAAGAGACAAAAAGATGACTCAAAGCTTTCCATGAATCAGTTGGAGGATATTTTTCTTGTTTGCCAGTTAAATAATTGATGGTGATGATGGAGTTCTTTTTACCTGAAGCGCCGGAACGAATCTCTGTTCACTCCTCCCCAACCCTCCCACAAACATTTAACAAGTAGCATAGGTGTTAAACGCCTACAACTCGAACAGTATTGTTTTCGTCGATAATGTTAAACAAATATTTATTTTTTTTTTTCATTTGGTATTTACTTACGAACAGATGGTGTGACTATTTCGTACCTTTTTCCTTTTATCACTGAGCTGGAGAAACTGTCAGTTCTGTTGGTTAGTGATTTGTGTCGCCCATTTAATATTAACCATCTTTATTTTTCTAATAAAGTTCTACTCAACGTGCACTTGTCAAACCCCTTCATTATTGTTCGTGATGGGGGTTCACTTGAAAAGAACGTCATCTGGAAGAGTGGTTTGTAAGCGCCATTGTTAGAATTGATGTGATTACTTAGCACCAGGTAAACATAATTCATTATCAGTTGAGGCGTGGTTGTTCAGCAGATCAAAGTTCATTTTTAGAGTAGATGTCTTTATTAATGAGATTACCCATTTCACTCTGCTTGTCTTAATTCGGGAACCAGAAAGATTTATTGTACTTTTCTTCTCAAATAAAACTAAAAAAAACTATATAGTTTCATAAAATCAATAATTTATGTTCTTAGTAACAGCAAATGAAGATTCTTAAGCTACCCGCACACGAGGGAGCTTTTTCTGTGCAACTCGAGGAAATTGAGGTGCACAGAAAAGCTGCATGCGACTATCAGTGCGCAAACGATGCAACATTGTTAGCGCCGCTGTGCGGACAACAAACGAAGCACACTACGAATTTGAATGACATCACTGGACATGACGTCAAGGATACTGCTGTGATATCGTTCCAAAACTAAATATTTGTGATTTATTTTAAACATATGAGAAATATTTTTATAATATTATTAGCCGGTATGTAATCGCAGTTGATGGCAATAATGCGATTCACGAATAACAACGACCAACAGCCAATAATAATCCATTGCTCACTGAAACAATGACGTCATGTGGCAGTTTCCGGAAATGGTGAATGAGCGAAACTCTGCTTGCGATCTGAAATATTCAAAAAAACTAGGTTTTTGAAACGTTCTGATACATTCTGCCGCATTAAATTACTGCATTTACATATAAACTGTATTTATGTGTGAAAGAAACTCGAAATAATCTGATATTTTTGCTGTATTCGCGATTCGCCCATCTCAAGCGAAGGAAAAATGTTTCGACGCCATGTTTCTTCCTTGAGCATGACGTCACGCCTGACGTATAAAAATGCTGCACTGTGATTGGGTAATTCCATGCAACTTTCCGTGGTGCACCGCCGTTCTGTGAAGCTTTTTTTTCCATGCAACTTGGCCCATGCAGCTCAAAAAACCGCTCTAGGCATCAAGTTGCACATGCAACTCGGCCAAAAGCTCCCTCGTGTGCGGGCTACTTTAGTTTAATACCTGAATTTTGAAAGGCTTTATAAAAAGATCACTTGTAATGATTAAAGAAACGTTAATATTTGACTGATAAACTATTAGTAACGTGTAACAAATTAAAATTAACTTCACGGTTCATAATTAACTAATGGAACTAAATATAAATGTGATGCATCCTGGCGACTACTACACGTAGAGTATGTGCTGTGAAAATCATCTACTTCTGATGAGGATTTCAAGGATAACGTTTAAGGGGTTAAATCTTAATCTGATTACTAGATTCGTAACTTTATCAACGCTTCTAATTTAAAGCGATTATATTTATTCATCGGCAGTACCTTCGTCTCCTTTAGGGTGTATATTAAGGTAAATGTAGGTGGGGGTACTTCAGAGGGAGAAAAATAACAAATGGGAAACAGCTGAACAAAGGGAGTGGCAGAGGAACGGTTATCCTTTGAAATACAGGTGGGTAGACACGAAGGGGGAGAAACGTTACCCATATTTATTGATCTATTCCTCGCGAAAGCAAATCGATGAGATCAGACTTATTACTAACGAAACTGCATAATAAATTTGGGGGGGGGGGGTGAACTTTTGCCGATAAAAATTGATGCTATAAGTATTTCATACTTACAACCTTGAACAATAAAAACATTCCTGAAAAAATATTGATATTAATAAGAAATGTTTAAGATTTAAAAGCTACAAAGCGGCTAGAGTTTATAATTTTCGGTTTTATATGAATTTCCAAGTAATAAAGTTCAGTAAAGTTATTAGATTCAAATATCTTAATGTGAGGGTTTAGCTAATTTCAATTGTATTTCTTGTGCATGTTTCGTGATTAATGTTACTCATTTGTGTAATGTTGATTCGTGAGCAGTTGAGTCAATAACTTCTGTCGTGTTGAGATTTGAAAACTATTGTGATCTCATCTCACGACTTCCATACATTTCGAATCTCTTTGAATTCTTGTTTGACACTTTGATTCAATTGAACGGATCAAACAAGAAATTACGTCGTTATTCGTAAATCACATGTTGAGGTAATATTTCTCAAAACTTTACCACTTCCAAGTTGGTAACAATTGTGGAGAATAGTTGGAATTTGAAGTCCATTATCAAACTAACTTGATTCTTTTGTATAGTTGAGTTTATGAGGAGATCAGGTAAGATAAAATAAACATTGGTATGAGAAACTTAAAAATAAGGCCGAACAAGGAAGGCTCTGGCAAAATGGCAAATACGCAATTTATCTAAGAAACTAAGTGAACGGGCACAATAACGTGTGGGAGTTCTCGTCTACTCCAAATAGCTCTAGGAAGGTCTAAAACGGCGGTTCCAACCTGGGGTACGGGGATGGATGTTCGGGGGTGGATTTAATAATGGCGGAAAGTGTAAGAGAAGGTAAAAGTTGTCAAAATAACCCAACGCTACGGTGGTGAGGATTTTTCGTTATTTGACCATGAGAAACGCCCTCGTTATCCCTCCCTTAAACAGTTTGACGACACTGTAAATATATACATAGTTTGATCAACTCGTTATTTAAATCCCATTACTGACCCACTTATTCTGTTACAACATAACTGACATAATAGCAACTACATTAGTTTATAGTATAATAAGTTTTATAGTTAAAATCTTGCTAATATTTTAGGTACATTTATGAAAATGGGCTGTCGAGGGGTACGCAAGTGAAAAGATTGAGAACCGCTGGTCTATCGTGCAAGCTCTAATTGGATTGAACGCAACAAATGTCGAAAATGTTTATCTTGCTTCTATGAGGATAAACTTCAAACAAAATTATGAAAATATATGTATGAATTTACTATAGTAATATTCATGCAGTTTGTAAATTAAGATAAAATTAGATTTTTTTTTTTTTTTTTTTTTTTTTTTTTTTTCGTAAATTTCGTTACGAACTAAACACAATAGTGAAACTCGTAATGTCCCGTGAGAATCTTGTTTGCTACACATGGTCATGAATTGACTGGTACCTCGTCCGGACATCCTTCCATTTCTCTCCATCCTCCCTTGTCGAACCTGTCTTTTCCCCCGTACTTCCTCCAGCGAACAGAAAAAAACCACTTGACCCATCCGTGATACGAATCGTGTAGCATTGCGATGGACGCTTGGCTGTTTCCGTTGACGACTTGCAGTGTATAATTGTCTTGTAGGTCGATAGATGGCGCCACAGGAAATGGCAGTAAAGTAGATATTTCAATATTTTCACTACATGCCTATTGGATAATCTTTTAATTCGTAAATGCATGTTGTATTCAGTATGTTCCAATGGTTCTCGAGTCTAAGTTAATATTTTGCATTTAAAATTTATTGTAGCAGGACCACCTACTTTTCTACATAAGATAAAATGACTACTTTTAGTTACCATTCTAATTCTGAATTGCTAATGTTGCGTTAACTTAATCTTTTCTCCCTGTTAAGTTTCTTTGATCCATCCCTTCGTGAACTACTGAATTTCTCTAGCTCAGACTTCCTTTTTTAGTTAATACCTGGAACCTGTTCCACACGTAATCTGAAATTACAGTAATTCACAGCAGTAAAATAAAGTCGTAATACATTTGAGCAGTGAAAACTTGTTCTAGCTATTTAGATTGTGTTTTCGTAAATAGTTAGACTTAAATGTAAAAACCAGTTATTTACAGCAGGTCATTGCTGTCTGGGCTCACTATTGTTACTTTATAACATGAAACAACGAGTCTAACGTTGATGACGGCTTCTATTTAATACCGAAACTTGCTGCAAATAATTTTAGAATTTATTAATAAAACATGATGGCATATAATATTGAAAGTTAGAAACGTATATATTCTCCAATATTAGTAGTATTCACGTAGGTATAACAGTTCAGGCTCGGTATCAGGCGAGCTAAAAGTGTACTCCCTCCACCTTTCTTCAATGATAATGTGCTGATCCAACTTCCCCAAACTAACTTTCTTACACTAACAATGATTTTAATCTAAACTTCATAAGTTATGGGCTTTGTTTAAAATTCAGCTTGCTCCAACAATGAAAATAACCATGAAGCTTTCATGGATGACCGAATGGAAGTTTGATAATACAGCAAATGGAAAAATCCTAATCCAGCAGCGGGGCTCCCGGGCCCCCCCCCCCCCCGACTAAATTAGAATAAAACTGTTAACCACTGAGTATGGCCTGGTTTACCTTAGCAAATAAGTTGTCGATCGCATTGTCATCAAAGGGGTCTTCCATGTCTTTTCTATCAATCACTTGGATAGTGATGTTTCAATGACTGATCTATCGCTTTGGTGATTTCGAATGCTCATTTGGAGACGACGCTGTTCTTCAGCTGATTGCTCACCACCTAAAGTAAAGAAGCCGGTGGGTTAAGGAATGGATACGGATGAGTGCACACTGGTCAAATGAAAACTTAAGACAGTGGACCCGTTAAGTATTCCTTAAACATCTGACTTCGGTTAATTTCTAATGATGTCCATTATTCTTGTGCTACTTCATTGGCATTAAAAAAAAAAAAAAATTCCTTCACTCGAAGACGATACCTGGGCTGTTTACTGAAGGTTATCGGTTCAATTTTGCAGACGAAGTAGTTGTGACATACATATCGTAAGTATATAATTTGCATTACGTAACACGGTGTCTACCATCGGGAAAACCGGGAATTGTACGGGAAATTTGGTTTGATAGTCCGATTTTCCCGAACATTTCATATGTCCTTAAATTTTTGAGCATGATGTCTGGTTTTTATTATTGTTAAAATAGGATTGTCAAGGGCCCCGCAAAATTCATCTTGTATCGCCTTAAAAGATTTCTCTTGGAGGTCCTGATTGGAGTATTTTAAATATTTTACGATACGATACAAGTTTTAATGTCCTTAAATGTACGGGAATTGTCCTTAAATTTTGTTTGAGATTCAGTAGATACTCTGTAACAGTAGTGAACTAGAGCACATCTGATACTGGAAAACGACTTTTCATTCGGAAGGACTTCGTGATTAATGTATTTTTCATATTTCAAACTTGACATTGTCATCGGTTACCATTGACGCCTTGAACATCTACTTGTTGCATCTTTAGGGGCAGTGTTGTTGCTATAAATACATCGGCGATCTAATTATGCAAGTGCTCACGCCATTCCTGATTCAGTTAATTATCGTATTGATAAATATTGAATTTTTTTTTTCTTCCCTTGTCATTGCATTGGAGGACCGCTTTCAGTTGAGTTTTCTTTGCTAATACAAAACTGCTTTAGCCATGTTGCCTGTATGCTATAATCGATAAAAATTGAATGGGAACAATGCAGAAGATGATTAACATAACACACGTGACATTTATTAGATGTTTTGTTGGGAAATCAAACCTGTAATTCGTGTTAAAATGGCTTCAAAATTTGGAGTGCCTTAAAGTAAATTTCAGGAAATTTACAAATTTACAGCATTTACTATTAGTACAGCCATCAAATATTTGTACTAATAGTTTCCCAAAAATGAGTTGAGAATTCTCCGGTGTTAAACTTGAATCTGCGGAAATGGACCGGAGGCCTCCTTTAGTGATGCCAAATTTTTTACGGAGACGTCATATCTATAGACCTTGTGTACGGTAAGCAGTACAATTAAAATTTTACTTCACCCAACCTTGAACTAAAATTGCGTAGGAGTTTGGTGCGAATCCATTAAAACTAAAATCAAAAATTGTTCCAATCATTCCTCTTTTATTTTATTTTATTTTATTATTTTTTTTTAAAAAAACCCTACTTAAAGGAAGCTAAGGTTTCTCTTCGTGGACCACTTCCAAATGTTTTTAGTTCTGCCTTTTGCAGGATTGCCTAGACAATTCTAAACGTTAAAAAAAATAATTCACTATATGAATTTAATGGGTTCTAGTTAAGACTTATTTCATGCAGACCTCCAAAAAATGTTTTTACTTCAACGAGTCAATAAATATCTGCAAATTAGAAATATTATTGTAGTGCTGTGCCCATATTAAGAAATTTTGGAGATAATACAAACTTTTTTTTAAAGTTAAATTTGAATTCTCATCCAGGTCCTTCAGACAATCTCAGATCATTACGTCACAACCTAACATAATCAGTCTTGATCAGAAATCAATTGATTTCTTAACACCTTCAATTGTAGACTTGATATCTTCTCGATCTGAAACCTGATGTTACGGTTACTGGGGCATTGATGTTTGCATGAGATCATGGGCAAGTTGGGGTTACTTCAACCCACACCAATAAGATTCTTTTTGTGGTCGATGTAAGGTATTTTCTCAATATTTAGAATTTGAAATCCGAAGGTCTTTTGACGAATCATATTGAGTCTGAAACTGCGTTAAATATCACGTGTGATCTGCTGTGGTGAAATGTGAGAGGCTTGTTGTGGAGTGTATTTATTTAACCTTTTAATCTCAAATTATTTCGGGAAGATTTATTTTGCAGGATTCATAAAGTGCAAAGGTGCTGGGAAGGAACTAAATCATAAAATGATCATATTAACATGGAAGATAAAAGCAACCAGTTTTCTGAGCCTGATATTTAGTGTCCAACATGGAGAAATATTAAAATCAGTTCGAAATGAAAATAAATATAAATCTCAAAGCTAATTTCATTGTGTACAAAACTGTATTAAAACTAACGTTAAAAGTGCTGTTTAAGAATTGAAATAGTCTCTTTACATTTCTTCATCCCATCTGCCATTGTGGATTTGTGCTAGTTTTGAAATTTTGATAAAATTGAAAATAAGAATCTAACCTTAAAATGAAAATTTTATACTTCAGTATTGGTATACGACTGTGCTGAAAAATGCTTTGTATCAAGCTTAATCAATGTATTAGAATTCATTTGGGGTTCGCAGAATTAAACTACTTTTTTTAATCGCCACAAGCTGGTTTTACTGCTTTGAAGTGATTGTATCGGAGCCTGTCTTTTAAGATGGCCGATGCTGGAGTGCTCATTGTGTCGTAGCAGGTCAGTGAAGGGCAGCACTTGTATGTTCTCTGGAGCTCATCTTACGACCTCCATTAACAACGGCGTCCACCTGACCCGTTGCAGGGAGAGATGCAACAGACTGGAGATATATCTTCAAAGGAAACAAAGAATATAATAATAGTTCAGTAAATAAATGAAATGGAAGTTTATATTTATAAAAGCCTTTTGCCCAAATGGCAACAATAATTTATAAGTTTCCTACTATTAAAATTTTGTATTTCGAAATAAAATAAAATATTATATTAAAAACTTACTTCAACGAAACACTTAAATGTAAAAACAAAGAATTTAACCGGTTTTCGACACGTAGTTTAAAACCAAAGCAATATCTCCCTTTTTATAGGTTAAAGTAAGGCTTTTTTAATATTTGACACGTTAAGTTTGTTTTTAATAAATGACTCAAAGAGAACTTGAAGCTTATTTTCTCTGCACAGCACATCCGGAACTTGGAAACAACATAGAGAAACTAATCATAAATGCCAGTTTCAGTATTAAAGAGCTATAACTCCGGGTTCAATTAATTTTAAAATTTTCACCAGTTTAACATCGAGAAAAATGCAAAATTCAGAATTTTTGCTCCTTACAAATATTTAAAAGCCATTAATACATTTTGCAATGACAAACGTATGAATGGGGCTTGTCGGGGGTGGAATTGCAGATTCGGATAATAACTTTGGTTCCGGTTTTACTTGTCAAAGGCATTATTTTTATTTTTTTTAAGTGACTGCTAGTCTTACATGAGTTTTGAAGTTGTTTCGATGACATTGTTTTCCATTTCCGTGTCATCAATTTGAACTTCGACCTGTGTTTTTAGCCGAAATTTCCTTATCTTTATGCCCACTGTCAGGCGAAATGGGATTTCTTTTGTCGTTGTGTTCCTGGTCGTGCCGCCTTGTTATTTTTGGTTCTGATGAGTATAATTTCGTTTCCGGTTAATTTAATTCAGCTGTTCCGCGTTTGTTGGTTCTGTTCCGTCAGGAAGGTCAGGGAGGCTTTTTCAGTCGTGCATCTCGCCTTGAAATCGTCGCTGCCAATGACTTATTAACGATTCTACTTCCTTGAACCCACAACTCCAAGGGTATCGTGAGATTCTTGTCAAAATGCAGATAAAGACCATAGAAGAGTTTAAATTCGTGAAAAGTCGTATAGATGCTATTCGGAGGACGACTCGTTACACGTTCATTTTTTTTATATCGGTCTTCGAAGAATGAGTGCAAATCGAAACGTAAATGTTAAATTCAATAGTTAAACAATTAAATAAAATTGCATTGCAATTAAATCTTAAAACTTAACAGTAGTTAGGAAAACCAAATTTTTGCTACTGGTTAGCTTTTTCCTGGAAATGTTTTATTAAAATAAATCTCGAATGGAACAGCTTCGAAGTAGATGCCGATTTATGAATATAGAAAGTGTTTTGGAAGTCTAATAAATTTGTCAATTTAGGTAGATATCTACAGAAAAGTTTTAATAAGCGCTTAAATAGCTTTCCGAGGGCGGTGTGGGTAGAGTAAGGTGGTGTTAATAGCCTCTAGGCGGTTTTAAGGCGTTTCTCGATTGGTAGATGATGAGTTTGGATTGCCGCAGGAGGTCGTGACGATCAGTCACACACAGGACTTCAGGATTAGTTTTCTTTTAAACTTTTTTTTTTTTTTTTCTTCATGGCCCATGCTTGGCAAATCATCCAAGATAATGAAGATCCTGTGTGGACGGCCAGGCATAGCGAATGCTTACGTGGGCAGCCAAAAGTTCTTATGCTTTAGTTTTTGTTGGTTGTCTGAGGGCACGGACCAACTTCTCTTGAAGCTCAGTAATTTCGTTCGAAGTTGAAGGTGTCTAAATCAATGGACACCGCCGCAGAAACCAGTGTAGTTGTCCCACCAGAGGACAGATTTAAGAGACTGCGAGTGAAGTGAGTAATGGCTCGAGTTATTGGTTGTACATCGGGGTTTTTAGTAATGGTTCTGTTGCATGTTTTTACGTTGAACATCGTATTTCATCAGTGAATGCATATCGGATAAGCTTTAAAGAAATTTTGCAAGCGACTTCCTTAAATTTAATTTCGATATTTTATAATTTGGTAATCTCAGAATTAATAATTCTAAAAATTAGATATCACTCCAAAAAAAAAAAAAAAAAAAAAAAAAAAAAATAAAATATAATTTATTATTACCCCCCCCCCCCCCCAAAAAAAATGGCTTATACAATGAATTATAATACTTTTTGAGTAGGGGTGGTTTCCTTTCAGCCCAACTTAAATTAGTTTCGTCTAGAAACGGGAAATTTTTTCTATTTTGGCATCGTAAGTCTTGTAAATTTCGCGTATTATAATTATCACTGAGGAAAGACGTTGTTTCAACTGAAATGCTGGAGTATAAATAAGTCCTCTGCGGAATGGATGGATGGATGGTTGATTTGGTGTTTCTTTTTCCTAAAAATACCGGGGAAATTTTCGCAGTACGTGTGGTGTGTTGGTGGATTTATTTATTTATTTATATATATATATATATATATATATATATATATATATATATATTAAATATAAATAAATAAATAAAATACATTTACAAAGAATTAAAATTTACTTTAAAAAAAAAAAATCCATAATGTCTTTTTAGTAATTATTGGATTTTTATATATTACGAAAAGGCGCAGATTTCCCCGGGTAAAAAAATAAGACTAGAGGTTGACGGTTCGTTGTTTTGGGATTTTGTAGATTGGTTTTTGTTTTGAAATAAATTATTTCTTTAAGTCTAATACTGTGGATGTTTTCAGAGTATTGCAACCCCCTGGCGGAGACTCGCACGACATATTTGGCGACGGACATGCTAAGACCATGAGTCACAGTAGGCAAGTTCTATCCCACTTGACAGGCAATAAAAAGCTGCTTGATTCCCTAATTGGATTTTTGGGGCTTTTTTTATACTCAACTGTTAAAAAATCATTATTGGGCGCTGGGTTGCGCATTATTATTTCTGGGTTTTGGGACCACTTCATCTGGGCCACTTACTATCATTGCGACTTACGATTGGATTTTATGAAGCAGTTCACAGATATGACTTCCGTTTCAAAAATAAACGTAATACTTCGTTTGAAGGAATATAGAGGAAATGCTTATTCATTTGGTTTAAATAAAGTCTAGGTAATGTGGAATGCTTTATATTATCAATAGACTTCGATAATTAACAGGTAACTGTGAGCTACTTCATTGCCCTTGCTGTAGTAGTGAAAATTTAGTTGAAAACTAACCTAAATAACATTTTACTTGCAAGGAAGATCTTAACGTTGCTGTTATCATTTTCTTCAGACAAATTTTGAAATTTTAAATCTGAGATTCATACTCATACCTGCCATACCAGACACTTCATGTTTTAAAAGTAATTGATCATCAAATTATTTGGAATGAATTGAATATCAGATAAATAGGAAAGGTAATCTTAATGTAGTGTACCTTTTTTCTTGGGGGTGGGATTGGCTGACTGGTTTACGGGAACCTTGAGGTTATACACTTGAAATTTTAGACTGGGTTCTTGAGTATCTGCTCTAACTTGACCCTCCCAAACAAGTCCTTTATACATCCAATTTTATTTTTTTTTATTTTTTTTATTTTTTTTGTAAAGTTGATATTTGCATTACCAGTATTCATGACTATGGATTTATTAATATTTGATGCATTCAAACTAATTCTTCGAAATTAAACTTACATAAATTTGCTATGAATTAATGAATAACTTTTCAAATATGTAATGAAGTAAGATTTCCTTGGATTGTGGAGGGGAAAACAGTAGTTGGCTTATCTCAATTAGTCAAATTAGGGGTTAAGATTGTTTTAAGCCTATGGCAACTTTTAGCTTCATTGCGTGATTTAACCATGAGATGTTACCACTTCATATAGATGAAGTGAACATTGCTGTTTTGCCCAGATATGTTTAAAATCCTTATTCTATTTTATTAATCACTTCCATTGTTAAAAAGGATAAAAAATAATGAATCTCAGATTTGTTTAAATTTTAAAGCGGAATCAGTAACTCGTGTAACTTTCTTTACTTTCCCTTGCAAGTAACTTTCTTGCATGGTTTTAAATTTTAATTCTGAATTTCAATTACAGTGATATGCTATTGCAGATTGGATATTAAAAACTAAAAAAATTGACAGACTAATAAATATTGCAAATGAAACTTAAGTTATTGAAAAAGTAAAACAAGATGTAAGCTTTTCTGTAAAAACTATCGGATCTTGATGGGTATTTTTCCATCGATAAATATTTGCTTTGCTGTAAATTTTTTTTTGAGGGGGGAGGGAGAGGGATCATTTTTAAAATACAGTAATGCTTTGATTTGCAGAAGTGCTCAGAAATTGTCAGACTAGCTACAAAAGAACATTAGGTATTACTTCTAACTCCTTAAAATCTGTCTGAATTTCCACTGAGATGCCAAAACACGTTCCACATGTCGACTAGATTCATTCTTTTAGCAGAGGATGGCAAACAAACTAAGAGGCAATAATTGCAGACTTTGAAGATGGTGGCATTTTGATCGATGATCTGATTGTCAACTTTTACTCCATAAACTACAGATAAGTATACAGTATTCTGGTGCCATGAAATGCAAATTGCAAAGGATTACTGTACACAATTTAATTACCATAAAAGGTATTTTATTAGTAACTGTCGAAAGTTAATTTACCTTCAACAAAATATAAGACTACTTTCACAATAAAACTTAAGCTATGTCAGTTCTGTAAATATAAATATTTTTTTAATATTTTAAATTTCAAAATTGATTTATTTAATGTTTACCTTAAATTATAAATCTTAAATTGTTCTCATTCATACATTAAGTTGCCATATTTCAGCCCATCCCCCCATTTATTTTTCTTTTTAATTGTAACATTTAATCCTTTAACGATTTTAATTTTTAAAAAAGTTAAGATTTTACTGGGGAATGATCGCAGTTTATGAATTACTGCCCATTGGCTACTTTTGCCAACGTTATTTACACTTGTTATTTCCATTGTAGGATTTTGAAGCCACCAGGTGGAGGTTCCTCAGATATTTTCAACACCAACGGAATGTCTGGTGACAGTCCACGCAGGGTCAAGAACTACATGAAATCTTCCATATTTGATGAGAGCAATGGTGCCAGTCCCATTCTAGCAGCAGCAGGAACCCCATCCACAAGAGCGGGTACTACTAATCACCATTCCAGTAATATTTTTGGCGCTAATAATGAGCCACAGCAGCCAAGGAAGGTGAAGGATTATATGAAATCCAACATATTTGGTAGTGATGAAAACGACAACAAGAAGCAGGAGAATGGTACGTAATCGGAGGTTGTCCATGATTTCATACTCCAATTTACACTGACAATCCAGACTTGTCTTGTCTCCCTCCCTCCCTCCAAAAAATAAAAAAAAAAATCCCAAATAACAAAATTAACTTCACGTTTGGAAAGTTTGTTTCTGTAATTGCAACAATACTGAATTGCAAAATGTTAAATTACAAGGTTGTAATGGCGGGTGGGTTTTTTTTTGTTTTTTTTTTTTTGACTTGTCTAGGTTTTCATTGTAGAAAGCAGTTAGGCCTTAAAAAAAAAAGTACTTCTAATTTTTACTGAATCCCTCTTAAAATTCTAAAATTGAATTAAACATTGGAGTTTCCTCTTCTATTTTCAGGAGTAAAGTAGCTAAACTTGTTGACGCTTATTTTTTAATTATTTTTTTCTTAATCATTGAATAGATCCAGTACAGTTTTTTAAATTGGATCTGAAAGAAATTTTGAAAGTTGCAACATAAAACCTTAAAATCTGTCGTAAAATTAAAATATTTTTGTAAAGTTATACTTAATACAGACATGTTAATTATAATAAAATAAAGCTCTTCAACACATTTGTAAGGATAAGATTTTTAATTAACTATGTCTGATTTATTTAAAAAAAAAATGTATTTGAGGAAGTGATTAAGTGAAGTTTTAACTGATTAGAATTAAAATCCAGTCTCTTGGTTTGTATTCTGCAGATTTAATCTGCACTTTGTAACTTTTTAAATCTAAAATCAAAGCTAATCTTTCGACAATCTTAAATAGAATCAAAAGCAGTTCTTATTATGAAAGTATGAAAACATGGATTCAGAATTCCTTTTTTAAAATAAGACAAACCAACCAAACTCTTGCGGTACCCAAAGACTGAAACCAAGTGAAAATTCAGGTAATATAAGCTTGAAGCTTTGCCTGCCTTTGTTATGCTTTGAATATTGTCTTATGTTGTGGAGTAGTTTTATTAAGCAGTTTCAAAAGCATGTTGAAGTTTAAGTAAAATACTTAAGACTTAATGGTAATTATAACCCATTTAAATAGATTAACTCAAAAATGATTTATCTTTAAAAGCAACTTTATATCTAAACTTTTTCATAAACCGTAAGTGGTTTTTATTTTCTTAACCAAATCCCAACAAATTTGTGCAAAATTAAAATAATTTTAAGACCTAAATAAATTCTACTCCTGCGGCAAGGTTTTGTAAGTTTCACAGCATTGTGGAAGAAAAACTAAAGGTTATTTTGATGCAATTCAATAACTTATTACTATTAAGTTTAAGTATTCACTGCATGTTTAAATTAATTTCTTGGCTTCAAGTAGTTTTAATTTTGCATTCAATTGCATGATTCTGCATGTAGACAAAATGCTTAAGTTTGGTAGTAATGAAACTGGTTAAAAGATGTTGTGTATGTATTCTTTATATTCACTGTAATCCTGTAAAATTTTGATTAATTCAGTAAATGGTATATCCTAGTATCCAGATTAATCTCCCTTTTCTTGATTGACTAATCCAAATTTTTACTTATGTTAAATTATAAAAAGTTTATCATTAATATTAACAAAATTTGCCTTATGATATTGTGAAGAATAGTTATACCTAGCTTGCACTGTACGCCAAATAATGAACTTCTCAACCATAGTGAAGCTAAAAAGTTTATCGTAAACAAAAAAAAACAATGTCTTCCTAATTATAATTTATAGCTTAAAATTTTGTCCTCGTAACAAATTGCTACTTTCCCTGAGGGGAAAATCTGGACAGTGAAATACTAAAGCAAAATGGTAATCCAGGTTTTCCAATTTATAATTCAGGATAAATATTGAAAAAAAAAAAATCAACATTCTTTTCAATCAATTTGCCCTTAAGAACTTGTAGCATTGTTACAATGCACTGATTTACAGTCAAAGCAATAACAGTGGAGATTGGTCAGAGGGTAACTTGGGATATTCTAATTTTAGGTGGAGAGGAAGCTAAAATTATAAAGGCAATGTATGTACAGAATTTCATCTAAATGAATTGGTCACTTTATTTTAATAATGAATTAAACTGATTCCTAGCTATAATTCTGTGTAACATATGTAGTGTCAAAGTAAACTAGTTTTGGGAAGATGAAGTCATTCATTGTAAAACTTTGTAGTAGTTGGTATTACTCATGAGTAGCCACTACTGGGATGAAGGTCATTAACTGTTTGTAGTAGATGGCTAATACTTTTGATATCAAATTGGAGCCTTCATAGGCATTTGCTTTCTAAGAAATTTCACTTTCATGAAATTATCTACAGCTGTTTTGAAGTAAAACCTGGCTAAATTGTTTAAGCCCTAATATTGGCATTACTTGAAATTAAATTGAAATTACAAACTTAACACTTCCTCCCTATTTTAAATCTGTTTCAAGCTATTTAATTAAAATATTAGTAATAAAAATGCCAGTTACATGAGAACACTTCATATGGTCTTCACATAATTATATATAGCCCAATCGAAAATGGAGTAACAAGTTTTAAACTAATGCTAAACTTAAGTTAATAAGTGTTAAAAAAAAAATAAAAAATAACTGAAGTATGTAATAATTCTAAACTGAAAGTATTTTGCATAAATTTGTAGATCTAACAAAGGAGATGGATTCTACCCAACTAAACTCATTTGAACATTCAGGTGTGTCTTCTGAAAATGGTTAGTAGGCTTAATCTGCAAAGCAGTTCTGAAGCAGATATTTGACATTGTGCTTAAAATCTTAATTTATTCACTGCTTATTGCAAAATGCTTTCACACCTATTTATTTTCTTAAAATGTGTAATATGCAATGTCAGTTTTTATTTTACATGCTGCTTTTATACTTCCTTAATTTACTGAAAAATATACTTCATCAGACTTTGTTCTTTAAATAGTTTTCCTGTGAGAATAAAGGAGAAAAAAAAAACTTTTTGGAATCACCTAGAACTTAACAGCTGATTGATAATGTATTGTATTTTAATATCGAAACATTATCTTCAGCAAATCTTATTGAGATATATATTAAGCTACTGAATTATGCTAGAAAAATTAAGAAATGGTTCATATTAATAATGGATAAATAGTAGTTATCAACCTTCATTACTCCAGAAACAAATTTTTAAGATCAAAGTTTTTTGGGGGGTTAATTCAAACTTAATTTATATTTGTTCTAATGTTTTATTTTCTTACTTCAGGCAATTATAACCCAATAACTGGGGAAGGTAATCAAACTAATGGAGATGCAGAGGCAAAAGAAACTGTTCAACCCTGTATACGCATACGTAATCCCCCTGGTGGCCACTCTACTAAACTGTGGTAGAATCTAACAGTACTTAGTTATTAAAATTATCCAAAATAATATAAAACAAAACCAAACTCATTGTTTTTAAGTGTCCTTTTTTTTGTTTGCTGTCTAATTGAAATGCATAATTAAGAGCTTTGCTAAGTTTTCTGCTTAATTATGTGCTTTTAAAACTAAGTTACATTCCCCTTCTATAACTAAAAATAAAACAAACTTGCATTAGTTTCAAACTGTAAGTCTAGACAACTTGTATTTTTTTGCATTATATTTTTAAACTGTTATCTTAAGTATAGACAACTTGTATTTTTGATAAATTTTACTCATATTTGTAAACAAAACTACTGGTTATTTAACTTGAAAAGATAATGGAGAGCATTGCTGCAAATATTGAATAAAGTGCTTTGAAAGCAGCTTGTTAACCTTACATAAACTAAAGGATATTTAATTGTACAGTATTTTCATGTTTGTCTTCAAAAGATAATTTTAAGAAAATGTTAATTGTTTAAACTGATTTTTATCTGCCATTAGAATTCCCATTTCTTTTCAAAATTTCCTTTTGTATAAGTCATTTATTTCTTTTGCTCAATCTTGTATTTAGAATTTCATTAGTAACAAACTCTTCAGTTTGAATTGGTATTTTATCAATGGCAAATGCTGTAATTTTGTATTTTTTAATAAATGTACATTTTCAATTAAGGATTTGGTTTGGTTCATTTCCCTTCAATATAACTAAACAATTTCCCCAAGTTATCAATTAAAAACTTCATGCAAATAAACTTAATTTCTCCCATCTTGGATAAGCAGGTGAAGATTTCACAAGCAATAAAGCAGGACTATCCAACCTTTAGGAAGTTCAGGTGAGAATTAAAATGTGCCAGATTGAATTAGAATTAAGGTTGCCCAAAAAGTAATTCACCATAATTGTTTTCCCATCAAATATTAATGCAAAGAACTTTAACATTACAACATTGCTCTATATTATGTATACTCTCACTAATTTTCAATGTGATCCCTGTCCACTAGTATGGCCTTGCACCAGTGAGAAACGAAGCATACATGCCTTGTCAGTACCAATTGTTTTGCACATGCAGCCACTAATTTCACAAATCAATAGTCCTCAAATCGCATACCTCTTGAAGGTATGCTCTATTGGACCCAAAAAGTGGAAGTCTTGAGCTAGGTCAGGACTAGAAGATGGATGGGGATAACTGTCAGTTTTGTGACTACTTGTTTGTATGCAAACGTGCATTGTTGTCTTAGCATGTCATCTCCTCAGCTTTTTGAGGTTGAATTCTCCGATACTGCTTGAGGTGTTTCAGATAGTGATATGGGCTTTTGAGTTGATGGTGGTCCCTTGTGGCCTCGCATTACTGCAAATCACACCTTTTGCAGTCCTAAAACAGACATGACTTCTTGAGAGGAAGCAGTAGTCTTAAAATTTCTTTGAGGGAATGAATGTCAATCCATTAACTGCCTTTTTGTCTTGGGTTCAAAGTGATATATCGGTTTCATCCCCTGTCACATCTGGGACAAAAAAAAAAAGCATCCCATCAGCTTCAAAACTAGCAGAAATGTTTCGCAGTATCTTGTGTTCATCTGAGTCTTCACACAACCCATTTTCAACACTGATATTGGAATCCACAAAATTTCATTAATGCTTCCTTGCTGACTGAAAGATCCAGTGCTGGTTGTGATATGACTATTCCTTATGGCGGTATCAACTTGTTGCAGCTGTGGCCCGACTCCAAGAGCATGGTAAATCTTGGAGGTTGGTTTGTCTGAAGTCTTCCCCTTCATCCCACCCCCAAGCAATTAAGTAATTCAGAGGTTCCATAGACCTTGCAGACGTTTCAATATTTCCAACTGTTTACCTTTCAATAAGGAATTCTACTATGGCACTGTAACATAGCTTTGATATTACAAATGCATTTTGATATTGCTGCAGCAGTGCTATTTAGTGGAATGTGCTGGAACTGTTTTTAAATGCAGTAAACATGAAATTTGCTATATCTAAAATTTCACACTTGCACTTTTTTCCTCAGGCAGCAATAATGTTACATTATTTTTCAGGACACTTGCACTGCTACTTCATTGAATTGGTTAATTCGAAACCTTAAATATTTGCAGAAATCTTTTTGTACAAGTGTTAAAGCATTTTTAACTTTTCCAGTGTTAAAAGTTTTAAATAATCCTGTATGTAAATATTAAAAATTTGCAGAAATTGGGATTAATTTGTAAAGCCTTACACTGCAATGACAGAATATTTTGGGTAAGTCGTGTCTAGTAACCTTTTGATCCAATGAATCGTACAATTGCTTCTTACCCTAACATCTTATTTTGAAGGAAACATAGGATTGTGGTATATCTGGAATTGTCAGAATGTAAAATGGGATCAAAAGTGCATAAAAGTTGGGTTAATCAGATATGTATATTACAGAAACGTTCTGAAATTGATTCATTGTGGCAATTAAAAGTTGTCATTTGTACTTTATAACTTGTGTCAGATAGGGAAAATGGCAATTAAGGTTTCTAAAGCATTTCAAACATTGTCTTGCAATTAGCAGATTATACTGGCCATTATACAATCGAAATTAAATTATACAAATTTGGTTGTACAAATTGTTTGGCACTTGGTTATTACTGCCATACAAATTCATTGTCCTAGGACTACATAAGCATAAGGTTGAATGAGTTCTCCATTAACTATACAGGTCACTAACTATTGGAATGACGTAACTTGCCTATGCTGGAGAATGTCAAAATACATTCGATGACAATTGTTATAGTGTGATAGTAGATATGGCATGGCGACTTCAAAAACTTGGGTACTAGTTCAATACTGATCTGTTAAACTTATTTAAATCCCCCCCCCCCCTTTTCCATATTTCATCAGTAATACAACTTGTAAGATTTCAGTTACATTTGTATATATAATTTCAATCAACCTTATGATTGAATGTTACTTCCTGATACACTTTACATAAGTTTTAGTACAAACATTCAAACAGAAAATAAAATAATGGGATTTGTGTATTATTGTTGTCCAACATCTCATTTTTATTCAGTCCTGCTCAATGTACACAAGACTGCATACAACCATCCCAATCTCAAAACTGGAAATTGCTTGCTTTTATCATTGTTGCCTTCATGAAACTGACTTCTATTCATTACAGAAGGGCTTACATTAAACTTCTAAGTTATTCCATTGCCCTATTTTATTTTATTTTTATTTTTTTTTTTTTTGGACAAAATTCTGGCACTTACAATTATATTAGTACAGAGATTTTCAGATTCTCAATTGTGAAAATTTTGCATTTGAATACTTACTAAGCTGGAGTAATGTGCTGGACAGAATGTAGATGGAGCATTGTCTAAAACAATAATTCATTCTTCTATATACATAGTTGGTTATTTAACACTTTCATAATTGTCAAGCATAAAGGGAGGTGGATTAACAAAATTTGCAGGCTGTTTTTTTTTTTTTTTTTTTTTTCCTCTCCACATTCTACTTTTCAGTTTGTAAATGCATAGTAGATAATTGCCATAGTAACTCCTACATTTAACTGTCTAATGAATGTTCTTGGCTGTCTGAGAGCCTCTGCATCTTAAAGGAAAACCACCTTACTTTTCATCTTTAGCTAAGAGACATAAAAGCACGAGATCTACTCCAGTGATTTTATACTTGGATGTTTTGTTAGCTAATGGAGAGGTTAGCAAGGAAGTTTTCCTGTACAATGCAACGCTACCCAGACAGCTAAGAACATTTAATTTTAGTCTAAAGCTGCTTCAATGTTAGATATTAACAATCAACTAACAGAATACCCAGGCTTCTAGTAGGTTACAAAAAAGTTGTCCTGATGCTTCCAGTTATATGATGAGTGATGTTGTATTCTTATTTTGAAATTTGAAACGCCCTATATAGTACCCTTCAAAAGTCTCCTCAGTTTACACCCCTTAGGATGGGAATATTGAAAATTAGTCTAATTACTTCGGTAAAATCTATAAAAAAATCATTCCGACATAAAATTTTGTTTAAAATAAAATGATGAAATCAAATATTTGAAGGTATTATTATAATTGTAATGAGAAATTCTTTGCATGGAAAGGTTGTCATTATAATTGTTTTCATAACTAATAATGCATTCAAATATTTATGATTTTGCCAATTAGCAACCATTAAATAAAATAGTTTAGTACAAAATTTTGTGTGAATATATTTTTTTTTTTTTAACAGGAAAATAAAAGCAAAAGTTACCAAGCTAATTTGAACCTGACCATATCTCTTCTTGAACATTATACAAAAGGGTAAATTAAGGGGAAGGGAAGATGTGTAAAGATTTCTAACTGTAGCCTGTTATTTCCACAGGGTCCTAAAGAGTAATTCTGCAAAATTGATCAGTCAAAGGGCCTAGGCGTGTATAGCAAGCAAACTTCTTCATATTTATATAGATTAAATAAGTTTTAATTAATTGAAGGAGTACATTAATATTAATAAATATAAAGAAATGACAAAATAATAATCTTAAGATTTCATCGGTGAGCCTGGAACTGGACTAGTCAACCAAACTCCACTGACAAATCTGCAGGTCAGTATTTGAAATTTTGCAGTTTTTTTTTTTTATATTTTTTTTTTTTTTTTTTGGGGGGAGCAAGAGTGGGTTCTCTTATAACTTGCACTATCTTGAGGATTTCATCTGGATCTGGCCGACAACTCGACAAAATAGTCTCGGTTTTGTTTTTTGTCATTTCTTTATATTACTTTGGTGGCATGTTAAACCCTTTTATTTGAGTTAAGTTTGCTGAGCTCAAAATATGGTCAACTTAATAATATAGTGAAAATTGGTCCTTATTAAAGGTGAAATATTTTGTTTTTATATTGGTTTTATTATAAAAAAAAATAAATAAAAAAATCAATTTTTTTTTTTTTCTCATTTAAAATACAAATAAAAACCATCCAGTGTTACTGGTAATAAAAAATAATTTGGATAATCTCATAATTAGTAATTCTAACTTAAATGCTCTCCAGTTTGTTGGCTTAAAATTGGCAAGCATAAATCTGAAAATACAATAATATCGTTAATGATTTTTAGCATTTTAAAATTAATAATTTTTCTAGTACAATGAATTCAGTGAGATAAGATCCCTTTTGATTAATGTTTTCGTTCGTAATATTTCAAATTCTTGCATTCTTTAAATTACAAAACAAATGAGCTCCTTAGTTGGCTAAAAGATGGTGCTGCAGAGTAAGTCATGAAGAGAAATGTGAATTTTGACATTCAACCGTTAGCCATGCATGGACAGGACATCTCCCAAAGGATTTAAAAATCAGTTTAACTAGATTTAGACAGTTAACTATTCCACCTTTGCAAGACCATTGTTCAGATTTAGCCTACGTGATTAGGGTTTGGGGAGAAGTTTTTGTTTGTACAAAATCTTTTTAATTTTTTTGGAAAACTTCTAAATGCAATTTTATCTAATTATAATTAAGACTGTCATTCATTTTAATATACAGTATTGTTAAATATCGGAAGGCAGATCAGAAAGTAAGTGTGCAGCAATTCAGTTATATAAAATCTGAATTAAGCTGAACTTAGCAATTAAAGTACTTGATCCATTTCAGGCACTGCATAGATATACTGTCCTCCCAATGGTTTTTGTGAGATCTGCGCATGTATCATCGATTAGTCTGATCAGGCACTTCGGTATGAGTTTATCACTGGACGCCGCCATTACGGTAAAGGCTTGTTACTTTGCAAAAGAGCATTGTATTTATAAATAATATATATTTATTTATATATATAAATACTTATTGTTAGCAACTGGTATTGAAATAACGCTAAATAGTCGAGAGAAGTTTTAATTTGGCGTTATCAACATGTCTTTCTCAGTGAAAACAGACTACGTCATCCATTGTGACAGGAAAACATAATTGATCAGCTACCGGAAGGGCTGCGCAGTTCAAACTTCCGCCGGCCATCTTTCATTTTGAGGACAATAGTCATGTGACAAAAAATGCAGTTAATTAATATGCACTTGCAATTGAATTAAGGGCAAAACACAGTTGAGCATAGTCTCAAAAAATCATTGTTGAATCAGTTGCATCACACGACTTGCTGGATTGAAACACTGAAGTCCAGACAATCAATTTCTCTCATTCCGCCACCCACACACAAAGGGAATGGAACGAACCAATAATTTGAATGTAGTCCCTGTGCCTAATAGATAAGATGCCTGACTGTGGCTCAAACGGTTACAGGTTCGATTCCCGACGCGAACGTTTCAGTGTAGCCTTTTCACAGCACCGGACAATGGAAACAATGTTGTTTCCATTGTTGAACTATGCCAGACAATCGGAAAAGAACGATTTTACATAGTAATATAGATTCCTAAGTTAAGTGATTTTATAGTGACTATATTTGTCTCGGATTTCAGTAGACCATTATTTGGTTGCTAATAACAATGCTGAGATATTTGTTTTTCTTTACCTATTATATCAGCATAATAAAGAATATAAAATTATTCACTTGGAGCAATCTAATAAAAAAACAAACACTTATCAATGTTATTGTTAGGCACTTAACAATAGTCTTCTAATATATTTATTTGTATAGTCGAAAATTACTGAAGCTTTCTAACCACCTCAAAACACACACAAGTGCTATATGTAACTGCACTTATAAAATTGAATTTCCAAAAAAAAACTTAGTGAATTATTAATCATCTTCCCCTACACCAGAAAATAAATGCTAAACATTACATTTATTTCTAGAAAAAAACAGCGAATTTTCGAGGAGAAAAATAAAAGAACGTCTCCTCTTCTTCAAGCCTTTACAAATAATAATATTAATATTAAATAATAAATCACGAGATTTTGAATTTACAATATCTGTGAAATATAAACAATACAATATTAATACAATATATTATTAAGTTACGAGATTAGAAGACGATTAATTCATGAATATTATAGAACATCGTCTTCTTCACAATAATCCTCGAGTTGTGTATCCAATTTCAATTGTTTTTTTATAATCTAGATCTTCAATTATTACTTTATTGTTGGGATTAAAATATTTTTCATCAATTAAATCTTTGCCTAATTTTACTATACCTTCATTAATATTAATCCCATCATTCCTATTTAAGTTGTCTCCTTTTGATGTTCTTATGCATATGCTTTCGATTATTTTTCTAATTTTAGTGTTCTTTTCATTACAAAGAATTCTAACTTCCTTATTAATAAAATGTTTCTTTTCATTACAATGCTCCGCATTATATTTCACAGATATTGTAAATTCAAAATCTCGTGATTTATTATTTAATATTAATATTATTATTTGTAAAGGCTTGAAGAAGAGGAGACGTTCTTTTATTTTTCTCCTCGAAAATTCGCTGTTTTTTTCTAGAAATAAATGTAATGTTTAGCATTTATTTTCTGGTGTAGGGGAAGATGATTAATAGTACACATTACAGTAGAAAAGATTTGAAGAAGAAATATGAAACTTAGTGAATATTAATTGGCATTAATATTTAATAAAATTTAATTAAAACTGATGGATTTAACTTTTAGCAACATACAGATAATTATGAAATAAATCTGAAATAATTAAAAAGAATAAAAGTAGTTTAACAAACAATTTAATAATAACATACATTTACTATGAGTTGACTGTGTTCATAAATAACTCATGATAAGGCAATTGTTAGCAGGCAAAAAAAATAAATAAATAAATAAACACTTGAAATATGATCTTTACTCCAAAACTATTCACTGCATCAAAAATTAGGCAGATTTCTTATAATCTATGAAGACTTTCAACTTAGAAATACAAAATAGCTACAAAGAAACTGTCCACGTTCAAATTTTTGAAGTGAAAACATAAGGGAATTATATTAAAACTTATAACAAAAACAGATTTCCTACCATGTTTTTTTTGTCCTTTGCCATCCATAAAATTTTACTTATTTCCACCACTTTTTATTTACATATAATCCCAGGGTTAACCTTTATTTTAATTGTTCCAAGAAAATATAGTCACAGCTATCAGAAGTGGATAATCCTGATGGTAGATGTCTGATATAACAGTTTGATGCTCTAGGCTGGTAGAAATCCTCTACAATGGAACTGACAGAAAGCAAGCTAAGGCGATTTCTGGCAAACTTAACTTTCACTATACATTATTGTTAAAATGATGAAACAGCCACAAAAAAATATAAAAAGAAAAATTGTTACGGTCTCTGTTTCATGACATTTGGTCTGTCACCTCTACACTTTGGACAGTACCATTTTCCTTTGGGTTTGTTGGCAAGTCCCACACAGGAAAAGTGGAACCATTCAATGGAACATTGTTCATTGTCACAGCAGATCATTTCTCCATAGGACACTTGTTCACACAGACAGTAGGTTGGTTCATCTGGATCAATGGGTTGATCAACAGGAGAATCATCCCTTTCCTTCTCAACTTTGGATTTCCTCTTCTTCTTTTTAGACTTCTTGGACGAAGACGTTGTACTCTTCTCTTCCTGCTTTTCATGAATTGAATCTTCACGTATGCTATTGTCATTTCGTTGTCTTCGGGACCGTTTACTGCTCCTCTCTGGTTGTGGATCGGATTTCACTGGCTCCGTATTTTCTTGATCTTTACCAATATCTGAAATAAAAATAAATGCTTAACATAAAATATCTTACTAAATTTAAAGTATCAAAATGTATACAAACTTTTAACTTTTACAATTAAAATTCAAACATTTTAATGTGCTTTACTATTGTAGTTGTATGGAATCAAAAGATATGGTAAGATATTGGGCTCTTGAAGAATTAGAATAGCTAAACGATGACACTTGATTAGTTCAACTAAACTAGAAAGATTACAATGGGAAAACCCATGCAGCAGATGGAAAACAATACGATTTAAAATATGCTATTTTGTGAAAATGTACAACAAAAGACTAATTGAAAAACTATAAAGATTAAAAAAAAAATTGCAAACAGTAAATGTCTGCAGTGCCAAACTTCTTGTTAAATCTACGAATAAAACTTAGGCGTAGTATTAAAGATTTATTGGACTGTTTTGTCCATAAATTCTGCCAAACAGAAAATAAAGGCATAAACTGCACTGGAAACAGTAAGTAAGATAAACATGCATCAAACAATTGCAGTTTTCTTTAAGGGTACCATCATTAGGGATGAAGGAACAACATGAAATTTTAAAAAAAATTACAAAAAACAACCAAACATCAAGATGGACTACATGTTTTGCAGTAATATAATACTCCCTCTGTCCCATAATAATAATAATAGCAAGTGAATATTTAAAAGGGAATTATTGGCAAATGCAGCTGTAAGTTATGTTGTAGCGCAAAATCAATGTTTCACGACATCTGTCATTTGTTTTGACACATCTTTCTTTTATTAGGTTAACCTAATTATTACGATTTATAACTACTTTTCTAATTTCATCCGCTGATCGAAATCGAATGTTTTTTTTTTTTTCAGTTGAATATCAACCCATTGTAAAAGTAAGATGAAAAAAAGTTTTCAAGCAAAGATTGAGTTGCAATTGTCCAGTTCTTGATGCATCAAAAGAAAAACGAAAAGTTGCAGAAAGGTGCAATTACGTTAGTGCAAAACAATAACGAAATTATTGAAAAATCCAGAAATTATCTGAACACTCAAAATAAAAATTAGGAGTAATATTTTTAATTTATTTAATTTAATCTAATTTTTTGATAATAAATGTTGCGTTCTGTATTTATCATATTTTCTTTTGCTATTATTATTATGGAACAGAGGGAGTAACAATTAATGCTATCCAAACTGCAAGGTTTATTATTATTATCCTAAAAATATTTTTGATATGTCAATTCCTGAAGACGATATCTGCAAAGTATATCAAAATTTCATGCAAACAATTAAGTGTACATTAATAGGAATGGTTTTAAGTGTAGTTTAGCTTTGAAAGAAATTCTTCATTGAAGTTATTAAAGTGTCTGGAGCAATGTGAGGAAAGATTATGAACAATACAGGCTTCAATATAAGTGTTAAAATTGAAAGAGAAAAAGAATCCCAAAACTGCTGTTAAATATTGTTATTTCCTTAGAAAAACAAAAAGTTTTTTGGATTCTTTTTCTCTTTCAATTTAACTCCTCCATTAGTTATTTTATAAGTGTGGTAAAAGTGAATGTAATTTCATATGTACAATGGTTGATAACATGCATAAAATATTTATGTTCAAAACAAAGTATGAAATATTCTATAAAGAAAAAAGAAAGTTTAAACTACATCAACAGCAAGAATAAGTAATAGAAAGTCTTAATTTATGACTGAGCACAGCATTGACAGAAATCCATTATTTGCTGTTCTATTTTGTCAGACTAATTTCTCAACAATATGAACAAAACTGAAGTAAAAACTGCATACTGTAATTTGTCAAATCAAACATTTCATAAGGACAAGTTTTAATGAATGAGAGAACTTTAATAAATTACAAACAAGAGAGAAAAACAGGTAATTGACTCAATTCCCATATTAATTAAAAATACAATGGATTAACTATAGATATTTGGCAAAAGAAAAACAAAAAAATAAAAGTAAATTACAATAGAAAAAAGCTGAAGAAATATCTTGAGTATTTCTTTCATTCCATTCAGAAACCAGATTTCAATGCAATAAATCAAAAACTGCACACTATAAACCAGGGAAAAAACTCAACATAATCTGTTGAAAAGATAACTGTTTCATCATCATTCTAAATACTCAATTACTTGGACAATATTGCAACCTTTACTACGCATCTGGGGTACTCAAAGTGGGCCTCAGAAAAAAAATAACATTATTTTACATTATTATTTAACCAATGTCACTCTTTTATTTCCATAATTTGCACTTGCTTCATACACATCACTGATCGGTTGTTTGTGTTGAATCGTACACATTTGGGGATTTTTATATCTGAAAAGTATTGACGATTTATGCATGTTTACTCCTCACCAGATATGGCACTTCATTTCTGAGTAGGTGACAGAAGCGAATAGCTGCTTGTGACCAGAGAAGCTAGTAATGACGCTTGCAACATAACATCGGTTTGGTTGTTTTTATTTCTTTTGACATAGGATATGTCTTCGTTTTTGGTCGGTATAGGGAGGGCATTTCCCTCCCATGTTTAAATTCAGCTGCTAACTTTTTGACAATTCTGTATGAAGGACAGGATGTTCGCAAAGTGTTTGGAACTGCAAGAATGTTTTGTCAATCTGCAGAGTGATTCAACTCTTCTAGTACGATACAAGAAGAACTGATCAAATTTTTTGATTAGTGCAGAAATAAAAAGAAAATTTTCTTCTCCTATGGAAGGAGGCAATTTTTTTCCTTTACTTTTCCAAGTTCCTATTTGGTGGAATCTGGTTTTAGCAGTGTCAATCATTTAATTTCTAAAAACCTGAAATCATTAGATATTGAGAATAGGGAAGACTTTGATTATGTTTAACAAATTTCCAGTCAAATATAAAAAAAAAAATTGCTTCGTTTCATCAGTCGCATTGCTCTTCTTAAATGAAATACTGAAAAGTGCAAAAGACTCCCTGTGAGAAACTTTTTTCAAAATAACGACAGCTGTAAGTCAAAGCCTAAACAGGCTATCCAGTAATTACTAAGAAAAACTTTTGATTCTTGGGTAGCTCTCACAAGAAGAGTTTTTTTATTAAGATAGATTGTATGAATAATATAAGTATTCCTTGTAAATAAATTTACTTATTTTTCTGTAAACAAATTTAATTAAAATTTGTAAATCATATGTAGTAAAATGTAAGATTTATATTATAAATAGCTATAGTTGTACAATTCTAATTGTGTTGTTAATTGTATTGTAAAATAAAAGTTAAACACTTTGTTGTTTATATTGGTTTCCCTACATATTGTACATGTCAAGAATTCTGGTCACCTTGGGGTTGGCAACAGGATTGAGTGAAAGCACCAAAGGGAGCTACAGACCAAAAAAGTTTGAGTACCCCTGCAATACATAATACACTGAAGCTCGGTTATAACGCGGTTGTTTATATCGCGAATTCAGATATAATGCGATTTGGTCTTGGGCCCCCTTCTATTTTGGAAAAGGTGTATAATTGTAAAATTGCAAAATTTACCGTTTTTTCGCCCAAAATCAAATCAAAGATGTAAGTTAATATACTAGTTTCCGTATTATTTACAGTAATTGAGACTCTATACCCACCCTAATATCACGAAAATGCATCAAATACAATATATTTTTAAAAAAATACTAGAATCGCAAGCTTTTTCGTTTAACCAAAATGAATATCGAGATCTATTTTACTGCCAATGACAACCAGTAAAGAGGCCCATGTAATCTAATAGATGTATGAATACCTAGTTTCGATCCACATGACTCGTCGTTTGTACAAGATGCCAAGATGGTGGCGCCAAATCGATTTTGGCTAATATAAACCATCAAAGTGTTAAAAAGATAATGATTTATGTATTTTCTCTCACATAGCTCTGAATGATGTAGGTAATCGCGAAATGACCATTTTTAATCAATTTGGAATCGTGTGGGCGATAATAGGGGGTGATATACGACATTTGACGTCGCGAAGTAATAAAAGTTCGGTTATATCGCGATCTTGGATCCAAAAGATCAGGTTATAACCAAGCTTCTGTGTACTATAATTAGAAGAAATTTGAAGAATTGTAAATAAGTTCCCTTTAATTTACAAGGGAAGGTTAATTAACATATACCCAGGAGCTAAATCCACTCATTCTGAAAAAAACAACAACAAATAATAAATAAAAATGCAAATTCATTATGCAATAAATACTTACCAAGATTTTTTCGATCTTGTTCCAGCTGCCTCGCTTTGTTTTCAATTAGATCCTGAATCTGTTGGACAATCTGCAACTTTTCATCTCCTATTTCTTGACTTCGAATCAGAGCTCTCTGAATTTGAAACAGCATTTTCTTTCTCGTTGAAGAATCTAATTCCTTTCGCAGATTGGCTTGATGATGTTCAATTTCTTGTAAAATATCTAAAAATGGATAATGTTTAGAAATTAAATCAAATAAACAGAAAATACTAATGTTTTATTTTTAAGCAAAACAAATACTGAATTCAAATGAAAATTAGAAAACCAAGGGACCATTTACACTAATATATAATTAAGAATAGTTCTTTGGTTTAAATAAAATACGTAACATCCCTCCATGACAATGCAAACTCTTAACACTTTATTCTCAAAAATTCAGATAACTTGTTAAATCTCAAGTTCCTGTGAAAGAGATTGGTCACCATCAATAAAGGCAACTGAAGAAGGAAAACATTAAAAATAAAAAGGCTTTTGAAGGATTTCCTTCATCTCAATTTCTCTCTGAAGATAAATTCATTTGAATAATGAGAAAATTGAAAATACATAAAACACACTTCCTTGTAAACAGATTAAAAAGGATAAAAATGATGGTAATAAACCTACAGTTTCGGGAATACTTAGCAAATTCCATCATCAGATTAAGAACGACAAAACAATTAAGACAACACGGGGTGGGGATACAAAGTGAGAGCAAGGGAAGTGAAGGGATTAAGGAGACTAATCCTATCACTTCCCTGACTCTCACTTTGTATCCCCATCTCCTGTTGTCCTATATGTTTGTGCCATTGCTGATGATAAAATATACGCTAAGTATTCCGAAACTGTAGGTTTATTACCATCTTTTTTATCCTTTTAACCTGTTTACAAGTAGTCTGTTTATTTATTTTCAATGTCTCTTTATTTTAATACATGCATGTAAAGCCTTCTTGTAAATTCATTTGAAGACCAAAATGAATATAAAAATAATTCCACGGAAGATCCCTCCCGGCAACTCTCCTAACTAATCAACAATGGGTTGAAAAGGGACAAAATGAAGGTTTTCTTTTCTTGCTTCAAAAATTTTTTTTTTTTTTTTGAAATTTTAAATTGCAGATATAACATTGACATTTAGTTTCAAGACTAAGGTCAAGGAAACATCAATTATCTTTATTTCTTCCAAAAGTAACCATCTGTTTTCTTCAAGAATAATGGCAGATAAATAAATATTGTCATATTATTTTTGGTAATTTAGCAATGATGTAACAATGTTGTTTTTCCTATGTGTGTACCTTTCGAACTAACCTTTGCAATTAAATGAGCAGATGTTGTTGATGTGAAGAGATCTAATATGAGAAGCCAAATATTTATGAAACTAAATTAAAACATTCAATTATTCTGGTCTGATTCTTTTTTTACACAATTACTATTGACAATTATTTTATAGATCACTTTGTTTTAAGTCTTTAATGTAAAAGACTTTAAATGGGGGAGGATTGAAAAATTCTTTAAATTCCAGCTAAAAAAATTTGTTCCAGACCCGAGTATCTGATCAGATAAGACAGTTATCTTGGATGCGAACGATATTTCTTTACATGTGCTATCTATTTAACATATTTCCTATTACATCTTCCATTACTTCTATTTGTAACGTTTTGAATTATTGCAATTTATCACAAAGACTTCATCTAAACTCGTTACTTACAAGGAATTGAGCAAATGAAGATGAGCTCTGAGGTTAGTTACAGAGTAAATGACTGAAGATGATGCAAAAGAGAAATAAAGACAGAAGCATTAAGACATTCAAGAAGATAGACAAAACCTGCCTACATATCAATCCGAATAACAAAGAAAACTCAAGGAAAATGAAAGGTAAACTAAGTGCAATTTTAATCTTTATTCCATTTGCAAGTTTATGATACTTCAAACATCTGTATTGTAATCAAAACGAGATAAATACTATCTTCTTTAGTTTAACAACAGCAGCGTATTTCGGGTGGAGGAGGGCAAGAATTTCTTCCCTCCTATCGAGTTAGTTCACTGGCGTATATAGTGCTTTGAGAACGACTTTGCTATTCAGTAGTACGCAATAGATGCTCCTACATTCTCACATAAACAAACGCAGAATCTTATTTTATTCCCCAAAAAATATAAAAAAAAAAAAAAACCCAAACTTAACGTAAAATGTCTTTTAATTTCGTAGAACAAAGACATCAAAAGACTTTTCAAGTTTTACGTAAGGGGGGGGGGGGAGAATCAGAGCAATGCTTACGTTGAACAGACAAACATGAATGCTTTAACATTTTGATATAATTTTGACTGTTTTAATTTACTGTTAATGATTTGGCAAATCTTACGTAAACACAAGGAAGGGGGGGGGGGTCTAAAATGACTAAAAATGTTCGTAATACTTGAACGACCCCTAATGAGCTGACCTTCATAATTCACCTAATCTAACGCACTCCATTCTACCACAAACTATCAACCGACCAGAAAAGAGTGCCACCAAATTGTAAATGTTTGCCAGATTTTGTTGCAAAGTCCTCTCAAATGACTGGCCAAAAAGAAAAAAAATTAAAGTAAATAGGATCTACCACTATACTTAGAAAGTTTTGGGAGAGGACGTTGAAGTACCCAAATCTCAACTTTTCCCGAGGATGTATAACTTTGTAAACGCCGGGAAATAAACAATAAAAAGCTTTTGTTTTAGTGAATTACATGGAAAAAGGTAGGTTCAGCAGAAAACTGTGTATACTTTTCCTATTCAAATCTTAATGTTTAGATTAAACCACATTATCATGTGAATAAGCTTCAGAATACGTGAAAAAATCTAATTGATGGTTTTATGATTAGTTGTTACGTTATCAAATAAATCTACTACAATTAAAGAACAAAGCGTAATGGATTCCACATCTCGTCTAACCGATGACGATCGAAAGTATACCTTCCCAATCCGCCATGAAAGTTTGCCGAAAAGGGCAAATATCGAAGGTAAAGCGTTTGAAGTAAACAAATACAAAATTTGACCTCCATAGAATATTTGAGGGAGGGCAACAGAAGGAAGAAATCTGATTGGTTCTTCGTTGGAAGCCTTCCTCCTATTGGCTGAGACATCGTCACTAAAATCGCGATTGAAAATGACTTCAACCTTAGCTTAAATATTTGGCATAGAACTTGCTTATGTTAAAGTTCAGGGGAATACACTTCAATATTTCCATATATTTTTAATTAAATCTCTGATTAACTAGCAAGTCTGACTTCTATTACTAGCACAAAATAACTGAAAGGATTCATTCTTTCAGGATTTGTATAAGAAGAGTAAAAAAACCTTATAACTACCAGAATTCGCTCATAGATCTCAACTGAAGTTAATTTTCCTTACCTTGGTATTTGACATCATATTCTCTCATCTGGGTGATATATCGCTGCAAATCGTCGGGTAGATTTTCCACGCAGTCCAAATAATCTTCGACATACGAAGCCGAGCACAAGGCTTCAATAGCTGCTTGGTTCAACATCGCGTCGCCGCCGTTTCTTATGTCTTTCGAAGCAATTTTGACAAAATTTAATAAAGCTGTTCCCTTAATCACTTACAGGCAGCATACATCAACACGAAACCATGAATACGAGCCACCAATTACTAATTACCGATTGTTTTCCTGTTGTTGCGCTCAGTGCTCCAAAGTTCTGCCTAGTGGCGCTCTGGGGGCAGAATGGAAAAACGTGAATGATCACTGATTTTAATTTACGGAAAAGTTCAACGAAAATTTCAATTTATTAGAAAATGCGTAAAATTATCATCAATTTTGAAAATGAAAATTTGAATTAATTCTTTAAAGAAAAACTTTTATACTTTAAATTTTGCTTTATTATTATTTTTTTATTATTTACAAATAAAGCTTTTGAGCGATTGTTTTCACCTTTTAGTGGCAACGTCGTTTATTTCTTTACGCCCATTGAAATTTAAACATGTGTTCATGTATTTTGAAATGGACAGACATAATGCAAAGGGGTTTGTTATTCAAACGGTCGTTGTTTCAAAAAGAAATTCTTTGTGTCGTAAATATCTGCACTTCACCATTACGTGCAGATGACATAAGTAAACAGAAAAGTTTACGAATTCTTGCTGGTGAATCTCCGCGATCGTGGTTACAACCTGACGGACGAGATGTCGGAATAAAACTTTACAATTCTTTGACTAAAACTAAAGTACCACTAATACTTCCCGTGAGGAATGTAATCAAATGGTAATTTTGATTAAAATTACAAATAATTGGCTTCGATAAAGAAGTCTAAAACAAGTTATAAGTGTTTCGAGATATACGGTCATTCAGATGACTGAAAATTACAAGAATTATAGAGTTCCCAACTATAAAAAAAGCAGGATACGCAACTCGCCATAGTAGTATTAATGAGATCTGTAAAGTAGATTTATAAACATAATAATTACAAAGTTAATTAAATCTTGTACAATACTTTAACGTGTGTTTTTTATATTACATTGGTTCTTCAAAGCCAACACCACATATAAAAGTTAAAAATAAAGTTATTTACAATAAAAAAGCACTACCGGTTCCTCGAGCTCATAAATTTGCCCGCATCGTCAGGTGATTTGAACACCTGACGATGTGGGCAAATTTATGAACTCGAGGAACCGGTAGTGCTTTTTTATTGTAAATAACTTTATTTTTAATCTTTTATGTGTGTGTTGGCTTTGAAGAACCATTGTAATTAATTAAATCTTGTTAATGCTTCCTAGTAATATTATAAGTTTATTTTTATTTAATCAACATTAAAGTTAGATAAAAATAGATTAAGTGCTTCTCAATTTATGAACTGACTGAAGGCAAAGTTCTTAATATCTTTTGGTGAAAGACAAAACAACTTCATTATGATTTCTAGCAATTTTTAGATGTTAAATTTCCTAGAATTATTATGAAATTGCGAATCAATACAGATCTCATTAATTCAGTATTCCGATACATTGATGCTAGATGAAGATCCCAATGTTTTATAACTTGGAAGTTATGCAACTCAGTAACTCAGTTTGTGGTAGTGCTTCTCTGTTTTTTAATACTTGATAATTCATGGAAAGTAATAGTCGATTGAGAATTTATGGAATGTTAGGAGTTTTTCACTTTACCATTGAACCTTCAGCAATTTTGCTATAAAATTTATTCTTTTTTGTGAAAGAAAACTATTTCAAAATTTTCCTTCCAATAAGTTAGGCAGTGAATACCATTGTCATAAATGTTACAAACAAAAATATATTTATTTTTCGAGGGAAAAGGTCTGTTTCAGTCAGAAAAAAACTGGATGACATAATTTTTTGAATTTTCAATGTTCTTAAGGAAAAATAAACAAGTACTTAGCTTCATTATATTTATGCTAATTATTTAATAAATATCACAATGAAATACGCCCCAATAAATGGTTTCCACTGATTCACACTGTGAATTTACAAATATATTTTAGGATATTTGTTTTGTAATTTTGCTTAAGCATTCTGATAGTTATAAAAACATCTATTTAATTATATTTAAGCAAAACAATAAAATAAAAATTATTCCATTATTTTCAGTGATTATAGAGACAGTACTTTTTTGAACATATTGAATTTTTTCAATAAACTGAAACTAAAAACACCTAAATTGAGAATTTCCATGCATTAACATCACTTTAAACATCTAAAACTGTTCAAAACATACAATTACAGAATTTTAACTTGAAACTTATATTTCAGTCATATATACAGGATGTCGCACATAAAACCAGCCCCAAAATAATAATAAAATACCAAAAGAAATGCCTATTGGGGCCGGTTTTATATGCACCACCCTGTATATTTGTGAAATGATGTATATTATAAACAGAAATTATATTATTATTATTATTAAATTGTTACAGTTTG
>JAFIDM010014012.1:7255269-7272689 GCA_023159025.1 Thereuonema tuberculata
ATAATTATTACTTTATTGCTTTGGTTTTGAATAGCTGCCTTTTGTTTTTGTTTTTTTTAAAGAAAAATCTTTCTTGGCACAATATAGCTATTGTATTGCTCTATACTTTTAAAGCCATCCAACCACTCTACCTATCTTATCATTAATTAGGAATTATTTCATAGTTATGGTAAATACGATATCTCAGAAGCATAGCATCGTCTACTGAGGAATTAAAGTATCTGTTCATTATTATCTGTCATGTTCATGAAAACTACTTTATTTTAAGCTTTTTTGTTTATGATCTTTCATTTAAAACTATGTCAGTAAATCTCAGTTACAGTGTTGACATTTTTTTATCTTTCTCATTAAACATTAAAGGTAGTTTCTAACTTGAATGTGATTTGTTTGCAAAATTTCAGTATTTTTTTTTTTTTTTTTTTTTAATAGGCTCAGTCTATTTTGATGTGATGGCTTATGGAAAGTACGGAAAACTCTGGCAGCATGATATTATAATTGATCAAAAAGAAATAGGTAATTTTTTGGTGTTTAAAGTAATTAAGTCAAAATAAAATAATTCTGTATTTTTTTTTTTAATTTTTAAACAAATTTGAAAATAATAAGAAAATATTATTAATAATAATTACCTCAAAATAATAGTTTTGAATGCCATTGGAGAGAAGGAAGCAGAACATCACAGGCACAAAATGTACACCTCGGAAGTAACTAGTGTCCTGATATATAGTAACAGAGTAAAAAGAAGGCCCTTGTCTTAAAGCAGTTCATTTGTTGCAGATCTTACAGATATTGATGAATTATGTGTTATTTAATGATATGAATTGGTTTGATTACTGAATAGACAGCTTTGTGATGTATTAGTAACCTCTATTTATCAGCCATTAACATTTATAAACACTATTTCTACTAGCAGATTGGAATTGATACTTTTTTTTAAATAAGTAATTTTAAACTGAACTTGTTTCTACCATTTTACCATCATCTAGGATCATAAAAAAAAAATCATTTGGCTTACAAGTTATTTCTATTTTTTTTCAGTTTTTTCCCTTCAAGTTTCAACAGTTCCATGGAGTTTTATGAAATGAAACACTATTAAAGTTTGTCTCATATTTATGTTAAATAATTAACATTAGAATTTTAGACGCCAAATTTCCACAGTAGATGCATCTCCATAGATTGATTTGTATATTTCCTGTAATCTCTCCCTTAATAAACTATTTGTCACCAAAAATTTAGGATTATAAGGCGATTCTAATTCACATAGGTTACTGCAGCTAACTATAAGTTGCTCTAGGGCTATATTTTCTAACTCGCTAGCTGCAAGTAACCCTGTGAAAGGATCTTGTGTAACCTTTCATTCATTATGACTATATATGTTTTGTATTCCTTCATTTAGTTCTGTTCTAAGTGTTCATATTTAGCTTGTTGAAATTAGATAAATAGTCTATATCGTAGTCTGTTATTCAATGTCTTTAATACTTTAAAATAACAAAAGAGGATAAATATAGAATGGAAGAATAGAAAGAGCAGTTACCAGGGTAAGATTAATACTACAGTAAAACCTCGTTAAGTCGTCACCCGGATAAGTCGTCACTCCGTTTAAGTCATCGTTTTCCTTTGGTCCCGACAAAGTCTCATAGACAATAATGTAAAATAACCCTCTTTTACTCGTCACCAAATTTAATTCTACTCCGGATAACTCGTCACCCTCAAAACTGGCGAAAAGCATCTTTATTCTCAATTTTGCCTGCTATCTTTTCAGCCCCGCCTCTTCACTCTAAGAAAGCCTAGCCTTTAAGGGAAATTTTCACGTGGGAAATTCACTTGGGAAATTACACACTTCTCGCTGCGACGCTTTGTCAAGCCGCTACTGAGTGTTTGTTTCTTGTTTTTCTTGGCCGCTACTGACTTGTGAGTGTGATTTCATTTCATAGCGAGTAAACTCCACTATAAGGACTATTTTTTAATCTTGCAATTTCGTGGTTTGATTACATTTGTAACATGTCAGGGAAACGAAAACTTACCTCTTTATCTTTTAAAGAAAAAAAAGACTTAATTGCCCTTTTTAAAAAATCAAGTGTTTCATAAACAGCTTTTGCCAAAGAACATCATATTCCCAGGACTACATTAAACGATATTCTTTCATTGAAACAAGTAATTGAAGAAGCTGACTGCAAAGACAAAAGAAAGAAAATGAGGAAATCGAAGTTTGACGAGATCGAGGAGGTTTTAGTTCGATGGCTAAAATATGCCAGATCGCAAAATGTGCCGATTTCAGCCATGATTCTCAAAGAAAAAGCCATGGAAATTGCTAAGGAGTTGAACATGGGAGATTTCGGCAGCAAGAATGGTTGGCTGGAACGTTTCAAAGACAGACATTGCCTTTCTTTTAAAACGATTTGTGGAGAAGCAGCAGCTGTTGATGGTGATATTATAAAAGACTGGAAGAACAATGTTCTCAAGGACATTTTATCTAGGTTTGATGCATCAAATTTTTTTAATCTAGATGAAACAGGCTTATTTTACCGTCTTTTGCCTGATAAAAATCTATCATTTAAGGGTGAAAAGTGCACTTCTGGAAAAGCAAGCAAACAATGCCTGACACTTCTGCTTGGAGAAAATATGAGTGGAAATGAGAAACTTAAACCACTTGTGATAGGCAAAAGCAAAAAGCCACGCTGCTTAAAAAACGTTAGATCCCTGCCAGTTGAATATGAAGCAAATTCAAATGCATGGATGACTACGACGATTTGGGAACGACATATTCGTCAACTGGATTCTCAGTTTTCACGTCAGAAAAGAAAAGTTGCCATCATTGTCGATAACTGTACCGCTCACAATCAGCTCGAAAATTTAAAAGCGATCGAAATTGTTTTTCTTCCTCCAAATGTAACTGCACTTCTTCAGCCTTTAGATCAAGGGATAATTCTTGACTTGAAACGAAAGTACAAAAAAATGCTTGTAAAGGACATGATAAAAGCATTGGATAGGAACGAAAAGCTAGAAGTTTCGGTTTTAGATACGATTAACTATGTGCTCAAAAGTTGGAGTTCCATTTCATTACAAAGTGTTGACGAAGAATTTAAAGCCTTAAGTATATTAGAAAAGGAAGTTATTTCCAGTAATCAGCACCTTCATCAATCAACACTGTTGGATTATTTTAATGCCAGTAAAAGAAAATAAAATGTGGTAAGTAAACACATTTTTTACTTATTTTCCACTCATTCATTTGCATGTATTGATTTCTGAAAATCTTGTTTTACTCACCGAATCCTACAGCAATTCATAAAAATATTGTATTTCAGTGTTGTTTTTTTTTTCAAAAATGCACACTCCGCTTAAGTCGTCAAAAATGTTCGGTCCCTTGAGTGACGACTTAACGAGGTTTTACTGTAATTTCAATTCTAAAATCACTTAGAGTGTTGAATAGATTAGCTGTCACCATGAGGTAGGTAATAAACTGATCTAACCATAAACAAGGCACAAAACATTATGAATTGAATGAAAAAATATATATACATACACACACACTGTTTGCAATACTACAAAAGAACAATCAGAATGGAAGGAAACTTATTACACACTTTACTAGTAGTGATACAAACAAATGATTAAAGTTTCAGAGCAATGTAAAAACAGTACTTGCAAAAAATCAGCATGTTGTAAAGCTGCCACAAGCTGCAATAAGAGCTGCTATACACTGTGCCATTGAATCAACAGGCCTTTGTTCCTGGGGTATCACCTGCCAGGCTGCTTCTATCCGAGTCCACAGTTCATCGGTATTGGCTGCTGGATGACAATAATGGGCTAGTTGCCAAGTGACCATATCCCAGACATGTTCAATAGGTGAAGTATCGGGCGAACATGCAGGCCAGGGAAGAAGGGATATCTGCTCTGCTTCGAAGACGGCTTGGACATGCATGCAGTCCTCTGCATAGCAGACGCTGTCGAACCATGGAACCAGACAATGTCCAACCGTTGCAGTGTTCGAACATTTGTGTCAACACTTGAGAAGAAGCTGAACAGTTCATCACTGCCATGTGGGTGAGGTGTCTATCATCACTGTGGTGTCGTCACATTTTGTGGTTCACTTCCGGATTTTCAACTCGTCCTGTTCTCGTGAGTCCATTGCTTAGCACACTCACATTGCTGGCATGGCATTATGCCCTGTACTAACAGCAATTTCGCAGTATGAAAATCCTCCTCCACGCAAGTCAATCATTCGGCCCTGTTCAAACTCCATAGTTTGCCTATAAGGCGTCCTTTGATGTCGACGAGACATACTGACTCCAGTAGGCATGTGTAAGCTCACTGACGATGGAAAACTACTTGACACCACAACAGTCCTCTACTTATACGCTCTTGAACATAACAGTTCAGGGGCACTGCTGAGTCTAGGCATGCACAATCATTCCCAAATTTTAATGATTTGCATATTGTACCCTGCTTTACATGTTTCATTCATGTTGTAGCGTTTTTCACAAACATGAGTGTGTGTGTGTATATATATATATATATATATATATATATATATATATATATACTGGGTAATTCAAAATTCCCTGAACAAACTTTAAAAGTTGGTCAGGAATACAAAAACAAATCATAGTCATACTGGAACATGTGTCCACAAACGCCACCCGAATGTGCTAGAAGGTGCTGTTTGGCAGCACATTAGTTAGGCAGTCTGAGCCATCGTCTTTAGAGACTTTGACTTTGTATCTCAAATGGATCGTCTACAAGACCTCCATTGCCTCTGACTCTCACCTCGTTGCAAGAGTCTCTGTGACAGCTGGAAGTGTACGAGAAAGGCCTCGCATTTTTGCATATGTTCAGCAATCCATGCATCAACATTGTGAGGCATGTATTACTGCTGGTGGAAGGAACTTTGAACACCTACTGTGAACTTGTAAGTGTAAAGTTTTATCTAAAGTTTTTAAAATTTTGTCTTCATATGATATTGTTAAAAGCAATTCAGTATTGTACATAAATATACTTCTATTTGTGCTTAATTTTATTCTGACAAAAGAAATGCTAGTAAGAATCCAATAAGGCTTACATTTCTTTTACTGATCTAAACACCTTCTATTTTTCTATGTCGCCATTTTGTTGAAAAAGAAGCCAATCATAGGCCACTATATTGTAAAAAAAAAAGACAAAGACAGTTACTTCCACTTCTCTGAAGCTTGAGAACAAAACAAAATGACGTTCGAAGATGCTGTCATCCGTTAGTAACTTATAAAAAATATTGGGCAATATCTGTAAGATATTTGTAAAACAAATGAAGCCTGGAATTTTTCCAGGGATTCGCAACTTGGTCTAGAAGCATGTGCCCAAAAAACTTCCAGGCATGGCACTGAAGGGTTTAGCCTAAATGAGTTATCACAGCTAATAAAACATATTTTCAAAAACATTTAACTACAACATCTCTATTTTAACAGGTCTGTGTTTATCATTAGATTTATCCTGTTAAGAACCTGAAGGTAGTTTAGTATGGATGTAAATTATAATTCTTTTTCGTGTCTTTTTTTTTTTGCTAGTTGATCCAGAGAAAAAACACCCAATAGATTTTGCTTTGTGGAAAGCAGCCAAACCTGGTGAACCATTTTGGCCCAGCCCTTGGGGTAATGGACGACCAGGATGGCATATAGAATGCTCTGCAATGATCAGGTATATAGTTTTTAAGTATTTCAAGACTTTGCTGTCTTTCTCAGTCCTATCTATTGTAAAGTTTAAATTCAGTCATTCAGAAGTCAGATATAATTTTTGAGTTAGACAAATGTGAAACATTAATCAAGATGAAAGTTTTTGTTTTACCAGAAAGTTCTATTACATATGCTTTCGGTGCATCTTTTTATAATCTAACTTTATATATCTGAATTGTACAAGAATGAATTAATCCTTTGAGTTGTCTTGTGCACTTTTTCACAGATTGTCTTGTTTATTTATTGTATGTCCTTCAGCAATCTAGCTTTACATAGTTTGATCCTTTGGTGTGGATGCCTGTACATGATGAAGAGACTACACATGAAGGTTCCTTTTCCATACATTAGCCTCTAGGGTTCTAAATTCACACTCATACATTTTCCATACATAGAGACATGTCAAAGGAAAGGAGGATTTTGGCAGTTGAATCTTTCTGCTTGCTTTTCATCTTGCTGGCAGTTGCAATACTCTGCTTTGGTCTTCGCTTCTTGTAAATAAGAGATCCTGGGATGGCTCTTGCTAGATAATCAGTGGATCAGCTCCTGTTACCTTGGTAATAGATTTGGCTATATCAGTCATATAGTCTAATTATATGGGATTAGATTATTCCTGTAACTTCCATTTCTGCATGGGTATAGGTTTTATGTATTCCTGATGTCAGCTTGAAAGTTTTTTCGGCAGTTGTGACTTCTCCTTGTTGGGTTCTCTCTGTTAGACAGTTTTCTGAAAATGATATGACATCTGCATCATTCCATCTATATTTGGACCAACACCACCATCTCCACACTGATTTCCGAAATGTTCATTTTTAGTCTATTAATGAGTTTCATGTATTGGAATTGTGCAAGACTTTGATCCAGTCTTAACAATGTGAAGGTACTTACACGCATTTGCTTACCAGTCTTTAAGTGCCTATAATAGACATTTTTTACAGGAATGGTAAAATATCACACTCGTGGATATTCTATACTCAGTAAGCAGCATGTTGATAAAGGAGGAGGAGGAGTTCATTTGCTTCTTTGACGTCTTGTTCCTTCCTCTCCTGTACATTCATTACTTCTTTGGAAGCTGCTCACATATCTACAGGATGACTAAAAACCATGTGTAACACTCTATCTTCCTATAGATTTGGAAGAACTCATGAACAAGTTGCATCCTCCTTTTCTATTATTTGGTGACATTAATGCCTTTCTGAGGCTTCCATAAACTAACAACAGAGTGTCATTATTGAAAATGTTCTACTTCATCACTATCTTCACTAAAGGGTCATTCATTATGTTCTTGCCAATTTCTATTTGAGCAGTGGAGTTGGCACTTGGTTCTGCTGCACTTTTTCTTGGGAAGTTTTAACAATCCTTGAAAGGATTGACCATTTTCTGGTCATTCTTCTGAACTTCCTCAATCTTCAGCCTTTACTTCTTTTCCTCCACGATGAAAATTTGATGTAGCAGATTGGCCAAACTTCACTACTACATGTAATTTTCAGGCCGTTGGTCTATCCTATGACATCAACAATATCATTCAGAATAAACGATATGATCATATCTAGTGCCTGTGTTAGCATTCCACAAATGTATTCATGCTTCCCATTGTACCTAAACATTGGTGGAGTTCTACTTGTACTGAAGTACAGAGATTACTGAAGAGCGTTTGGAACATTTAGAAACATCTTCTAATGTTATCCTGCCATTATCAATTTTGTGAGCATTTAAAAAGACCTAAGCTTAAGGCAAGAAGGATCTGGCAGACTGCATACAGACTGCATCCTGGCATTTTTATACATCTTCCCTTTCCCAGTCAGATTTCCACTAAAATAGGATTAAAAGAGTGCAAGGTTGCTGTCCATCTCAAGGTTTCACAATTCTAAAGGAGAAGGGTGTTCAGGTAGACAATATCTGTTTTCAAGTTGAAGCATTTCAGGTAACTTTTGCTTGGGACTTTTAGTTTCTCCGGTTACCAATATATTTCCAAACCACCAAACAACAAACCAAGTCCATTCTCCTTAGATTCACTTCTTCCAACAGAGAGGTAAGTAATTTACCTTTAGTTGAATTTTTTGTTTTCCTTGAACAAAAATATCAACTGTGGTCCTGATGGAGTGAATAATCTAATGCCAAGTCATTTGTTACTAGTTTCCTTAGAAGTTTTCCTTTCAGATTTTAACAAAAATTAATTAGAAGAGTTATCTGCCAGTTGTTGGCGTACATCGGTTATTATACTTTCTTACTATATCTCAGTAATTACCATCCCATTGCATTTATCAGTTGCTGTTGTAAAACACACTAACTGACTGGTTTGTAAATGATTCGTATAAGGTACAGGTAAGTTATGTGGGTAGAGTAGGTAGTATTTACAGGTATAAGAACAGAACGGACATAAGAATAGGTTTGTTGTTCTTAAAATGTGGTGGTGAGTAAATACAGGGTAGGATACGGGTTAAAAGTGGAAATGATAGAATGATCGGTATTGCTATGCAAATACTTTATTTATGTGTAAAACTTGCATTCCTAATTAAATTATTATTAGTATTCGAAAGTAAACAGACAAATGTCATCTTGCAGGTACATGTATGTATAAAAACATGAATAAAATAATATTCCCTAAACACTAAGCTACTATTATTATTTTTTTTTTCATTATTTCTGTTTTAATGAGTATTTGATTTTTATGTTTTGAAGAAACTTTTAGTATTTACCAAATTTTCTTTTGGGTATCATTCTTAGAGAATTGATCATTTAATAGATCCTTTAAGGCAACTTTAACAAATTACCAATGATAAGAAAACATCTAAGAAAGAAATTCAATAAAACAAAGCTTTAAAATTAAACCAAACCTTCTTTTGAAATAGCAATTGGGAACATTGTCCAAGGCAAGTGATGTCACAGCAATTAGAGAACATTTTCATTTGATGAAGTCAACAATGAATTCCTAAGTTTTTGAGGCCATTTTCTCGAAAATTCCTTAAAATTTTTTTCTAAGATTTTTTCTTTAACAGAAAACATTAACATAGATTAATAAAAATGTAAGTTAAAGAGTTGTTTTTAGTATAGAGGATTGTTCTCATTTTGGCAGTTAAAATGAAAAGTATTTAGAAAAAATTCTTACTGTAATAGACCATAATAAAAAGATAGATAGCATAGATAAGGAAATTAAGCTGGAGAAATTTTTTTTTTATTGTAATTATTATTTTTTTTTTCAGTTTGATTATTTTTATTTATTTTGTTAGGTTAAATTTTAGATTATATTGTCATATTAGATTAAAAACTTACAATAACTGTTATTTAGTGATATTTTTGGTGATCAATTGGATATCCATTCTGGTGGAATTGACTTGCTTTACCCTCATCATGAAAATGAAATTGCCCAGTGTGAAGCTTACTTTAACACCGACCAATGGGCCAACTACTGGATACATACAGGTAACATATATAGAAATAATGAGAATTACTTAAATCAACAAAATGAATATTTATGTGAGCTAGATCCCAATTTTTCATTTACAGGATTGTTAAAATTAGAGTATCCCTACTTAGAGGACTCTAGAATGAGTTGTAAGGCTTGTGAAGATGGGAAATTTGGAATTTCTCTTCATGACAAACCTTAGAACTCGTTCCATATTCTTTGAAATTTGGACAACAGGTACTTCAAAGAAAGCACTCGCCATTTATTGAAAAAAACAAAACAAAAAATATTTACAAAATTTGTCAGTAGATGATGCTGTGCCGCTACAAATCACTCGAACAGCTTACATACTTGTTCATTATGTCTTCCACTTTGGTCAACAACAGTTTCCATTTGAAGAACAGCATTTTCTACAACGGAACATAACATGTTGACTCGAATAGCCAACACATGATGTCTAATGCAGTACTTCAGATCTGAGTTTGACATCATTCCTGATACACCTGGTTTTTCAAAAAAAAAACAAAAAAAAACACATTTCAGAAGTTACATGGAGTGAGGTCTGGTGATTGGGTGGCCAAGATGTCTGTAAACAATGACTGATGATCCATTCATCTGTAAGTGCTGTCTTAGCAACCTTTGGACACAGAGGTAGATGTGGAGTAGTGCACCATCTTTCATGAATATGGTATCCTATCCTGAAGGCACATGTATTGTTGCAGTTCTGGTAATACAAAATTTGTCAACATTTCAAAATATGCTGTCCAGTGATGGAACAGGTTTGACATCCATACATTGGCATTGCTGCCATAGTGAAGGCAAACATCAATGATTTTGAAGAGATTGCTTTGCTTTTATACAGCTAGTAGTAAACATTATACAAATAAGTTATTGCCACAGTGCCATCTAATGACAAATTTTGCAACTAATTTTTTTTTTTCTCAATAAATGTTGAGCTTATCCTATGAAGTAACTGCTGTCCAAATTTCTCTGCATTACGTGCCTTAGAACTGAGCCCTCTAAGTAGGGGTACTTTAATTTTAAAGTATTGAAGATTGTGTACTAAGAGAACTAATGAACATAACCCACTTCTTCATTCAAAAAATCAATATTAGACTTCATTGTGCATTTTTATGATAGATAACTTTTTTTTTATTTTATTTTTTTTTTTACTTCTTTTTTATACAAACAACTAGTAAAAAGTAAATATTTTAACAAAATAATTACAGAATCAGGTGTTTCATTTTAACTTTTCTTAAAATCCTGAATTAATTTTTGAAATATAATTTGTAATGAGGTTAATAGCTGTAGAAAATTTTAACTCTAATTTTCAGGCATTCAGATTTACTGAGAAATTTTGAACTGAAAACAAAATCCTGTCTGTGTACATTGTCTGATTGAATAGTTCTATACTGAATTATTTGTTTTTATTGTTAGCAATATTTTAATAAATAGTTTGTATATTTGTATGTATATGCAGGCATATCTCCAATTTAAATACTATGAATTTCATTATAGTGCTAATAATAATTTTCCATAAAAATAAAAATTAATACTCATCGTTTTCATGCACTTATAATGTACATGAGGCCTTCATAATGTAAGAATTTTAGGTTAAAGTGCAAGTTCAGATATGCTAATCAGGCTGAATAAACACACACAAAAAAGTTGTCATGCTATGATGCCCAAAGTAACTAAACAAATTGAAATCCTTGTCTCTGCTAAAGGGTCATAGGCAAAGAAGGTTATCTATTTTGATATGAAATTGATAATTTTTTATTACTTCCTGTGCAACTAACAGTTTCGTAATGTTTTAAAGAATAAGCTTTCACCATCTCTTCTCCTATCTCATCAATATTTGCTGGTTATGTTTACCAATAGAATAAAGATCTATGACATCATAAAAGCAACAACAATTATAAATTTAAAATTCTACTGATTAAAAATAATATATATAATGTGTGGGCTGTTACAGAAGTCATGGCAACTGTTTTTTATATGGTAAACATGCAGCACCACTGCATTTCCAGAATACACATTTGAAAGCTTGTTGGATATGCTTCTGATTGGCACCACTAACGTGGTCTGGGTCAGCGAAGGAACGTCATGGGAGCAAATGGAAAATACGTATTTGGAAATCATTGTTTAATAAGGCAATGCAGTGTAATCAACGAAGAAAAAGGAACACAGGAATGCTCAATACACATTGCTAGCATCCCTCAAAGCAATCTCCAAGATTGTTCACCGTATGTTGCCAGCGCTTGAGAACTGAAGTCCAGTGCAATGTTGGAGCAAAACACCAACTTGATTATTTTTTTTTTCAGTTACTTTAAACCTTTTTCAGACTTAGGTTAAAATCTCAAATTTTTAAATGTAATCCCACATGGCCATTTAATTTTTTTCCTAAATGGTTACATGCTTTCTATTACTACAAAAGTCCTAAACTAATTTCGTTGGAATTTTTGGATTTAGCATAAAAAAAATACATGGGGAAAACAAATTTGGTTCCATTTGATTTATTAGGAGATGAGATATTCAAGGAAATACGTCAAAAAAGGGGCGTGGCACCAAAAAAATTAAAAAAAACTTGAAAAATTCATATCTCGGCAAATATTTGACCTAAAAATCCCATATTTTGCAGAATGTGTTATCTTATGACCCCTTACATGCAAATAAATTTTCATAAAAATCTGTGATGGTGTGGTGAACTCATCAGGTGATCTGACGTGGAACGACCCATTGTCTAATAATCAGATACTTCCCATGAATAAATGTTCCAGTAATTAATAGAAACCAAATTGCAAGTAAAAGTCATTTGTCACTGAAACTCAGTCAGCATTAGGGAGAAATTCCTAATCAATGAAACACTGTTTGCCATTGTCGATATTTTTCATTTCAGGTTTCGTATTTCGTAAAATTATATGTTAAGATATATCATAACCAGATTTGGTTTGATGATTCTACACTTCAAGCAGCAGGCTTGTCCTATGCTTCAAAGGATTTATTTTTTTGTCCATGATGCCCAAAGTAACTAAACACATTGAAATCCTTGTCCCTGCTAAAGGGTCATATGCAAAGATGCTTATCTATTTTGATATGAAATTGATAATTTTTTTATTACTTCCTGTGCAACTAACAATTTCATAATGTTTTAAAGAATAAGCTTTCACCATCTCTTCTTCTATCTCATCAATATTTGCTGGTTATGTTTACCAATGAAAGATCTATCACATCATAAAAGCAACAACAGTTATAAATTTAAAATTCTACTGATTAAAAATAATAGATGAAAAGTTAAAGTTAAAAATTCTTCGTTGTAGACTATTACTGATTAATGGAGGTATAAACTGTCATCAGTACTCAACCAACAGCAGGAAGTTGAGGCCGGCTCAAAGCTCTGATGTTTTTAATCCCACAGATCAAATTTCAAAGCAAGTGGAAGAACTCAAGGAGGAGAAGCAAGCTGGAATAAAAAAGATAAAAATTACTAGGACATAGATCTTATTTATATTGCCAAATAGTCAGATTTTATTTTCAGAGTTGACAGAGTATAAAAATGTAGAATGTCTTCCTTCCAGTGCAGTTTATGTTTGTCCAACGTAAGAAACAGCTGGAATATGTAGTATCATAAACTTTTAATCATTATCAACTTTTAGTATTATAACATTGAGCTACAAAGATATTTAATAAAGGATAGAAGTGTATAAAAATATTTATTTGTTCATTATCATAATTGAAATTCAATGAATCTTCAAAAGGTTACAATCATAAATCTATTAAATTTTAGTAATTACTTTTTTTTTGTTAGGTTGTTAATTATACCAGGTGATTCATAAAGTACTGGAAGTACTTACTACACTTTGTTTTTATTTATTCCCCCCTCCAGGGTCTCCTTTGTGTTTGAAATAAACCCAATGGACTCACTACAATTTGTTTTATTTTTTCCCCCCCCCCCCCGGGCTCCTTGTGTTTGAAATAAACCCATTGGAGTCGATACACCATTTAACTTGACCTATTCTAATCTCACTTTCCTTTCCTTGCTCTTCCCTGTTATGAAGGGTGCTAACTAGACCATTTTTTTTCATAGGGGCAGAAAAAAGGCTAAAATAGGGACCTCATCATCCGACTCAGAATCGCATGTTCGATCCGCAAATCCATTTTACTTTTTTTTTTTTACACCGAAATTGACAGAAAAATATTTCGATGTTCGTTCTTTATAGGACTATTTTTCCAGTACTTTATGAATCACCCTGTATATCTCAATTGTCACAGAATTATAGCATGATAATATGAATGTTGGACCACTTTTATGAAAGAAAACATATGAATCTTCTGTTATGTTTCAGGTCATCTTCATTTGAAAAATGATGAAAAAATGTCCAAAAGTTTGGGAAATGTGATTAGTATAAAAGATTTTTTGAAAAAGAATTCACCCAACCATTTGCGTATGTTGTGCCTCCAAACACCTTATATGAATCGTAAGTAATATTTAATTTTTTTTTTTATGGGTCATTATTAAAAATTTTGATTAGGCCTAAAGGATTAAGAAAATAGTGCTGCTTTGTTTTTGTTTTTTTAATTTAAAAAAAAAAATACAATAAGCAAAAATCGTTTAACCTGAAGACAATAAAACCGCTTTGGTAAACAGTATTAAGAAAATTGTTTAGTGTTGATGTTAGAAGAAAAGACTTCAGACAATGGAATTATTCTTTTCTGGGGTTAGAAAAGAATGAGATTAAAGATATCTCACAAATTGAAAGAAGATGTTCTTCCATCAGTTTAAATATAAAATTTATTGTGATTTTTTTTTAGTTTCCTTTGAATATAATGTTTTTGATGTCAGTTATATATTGCCAGAAGATTGAGAAATTAACCAAAATAGAATAGCTTAAAAGAGGAATTTTGGTTCAATTGTGGCTTAATATATAGCATCTGTAATCAAATAGAATTAAAACAAATAATTTATGAAACCTTTTGATTTTGAGATATTTGATACTGCTTTTATTGATTTTAAATATCAGCTATTAACTTCCTATTCTTCTATTTCAAGGAAATGTTGATGTGGCATGATGCTTAAGCCAGCAATTCTGAGATCTAAAAATCCAGGCTTCAATTCTGCTATGGGGCATTGTTTTTTTAATTCCATTTCTTTTTATCTTCTGTCATTTTTTTTTTTTCTTTTTCTTTATTTAACATAATAATTTTTTTCCCAGTTTTGTTATGAATATTAGGCAAAAAAATGATATGATTAGAAATGACTAAATAATATTCTCCTTAATTCTTTTTAATTAGAAGTACTTTAATTTAGAAAACCAAAAATATATATAGTTAATTTAAAGAAACTTTTTTTTTAATCTTGTCTTCTTTCTTTCTTATACTAATGCACTTTTCTCTTGAGTTTTGTTTATTTTTCTGCTTAATAGTAATAACTAACCAGGAGGAAAAACACAAACAATAAACTACATTGTCTTAAAAAAAAAAGAAAATAAAATTAAAAACAGAAAAGAAAGAAAAATGGAATTATTAAAAAAAAAATTGCCTCACAGGATAATTAAATCCTAGATTCTTATATCTCGGATCAACTGCTTAAGCATTATTCCACATCAGCGTTTCCTTTGAAATTGAACAACTGGAAGTTATTAAGCTAACACTTGAAAAAATCAATGAAACCAATGTCAAATATCTCAAAATTGGTGGAGTGTTGGCTTCCCCTGACCTATATATAATACATTCACTAGCGTATATGCCCAGTCAACAATGACAGAAAACAATGTGACAGCTTTTAGTTGAGATACAGTATTTTAAGTAGAAGTTTTTTCTGTGTTTAAATATTATTTTTAATTTCTTCATTCATGTTGAGAAATGTTTCCAACAACTCTTCAGTTCGTCACTGAGGGTGAGCTTCTGCATCAAATGCTCGTCTGGCCTGCGCTTGTAGTCGGTTAAAAAAATGAACATTGAAATTTAAATTTTAATCTAGTAGGCTAAAATTAATGAGTTATTTCTTTTTTTTCTCTGGTTCTGCTGTCATTGCATTACACACACAGAGCGAGTGATAAGAGATATTTACAACAATAATTTGAATGTAGTCTCCGTGGCCTAATGGATAAGACCTCTTCGGGGATCAGAAGGTTGAAGGTTCAATTCCTGTCATGGATGTTTCATTATAGAAATTATTTTATTTTCATAGGAAATTAAAATTGTTTTCCAAACACAGAGGAAGTGCATTACAGAAGTGCGATGGACACAGACAGATCCGGATAACATATTTATATAAGAGATTGCCAAAAAATTAGCGAACCCAGAAACAGCAGTTGAAATGGAATGACACTTGCCTAGGCAATGAGAATGATAACGCAAATAACTGATTACAATATAAGAGCAAATGGGCTGTCTTTTCAGGCAAAACATTACAGAGCAATAGTCCCTTTTGTACTGCATCCTACCATCCCTACCATGGATGCATGCATATATATGGCTTGGTAATGGAGTAATAGAGATGTCTAATGCTATCCTGTGGAAGATCCTCCCATGGATGTTGCAACTGTTGCTCCAGATTGCTGAACACTGTTGATGGCTGAAGCTGTTGTCCCAGCTGGTCCTATACATCTTCAATAGGCATAAAGTCTGGAGACTTGGCAGGCCAAAGAAGAGTGTTGACAGCATGAAGGCAGTCCACAGAAATCCATGCTATATGTGGGTGGAATTATCTTGTTGGAAAATGGACCGCTTTAGCTGCTTCATGAAGGGAAGCGCATGAGGCCCTAGAATCTCCTGAATGTGCTGCTGCAATGTCGATGTTCCCCTGATACTACCAGTGGAGACCTAGAATTGTAGAGATGTCTCCTCACACCATGACACCTCAGTGCTGGCAGTGAAGTCCAGATTTGTGTACTGTACAGTGCTTCTCCCTACTTGAGAACAGTGGTTGTCTGTGCTTAGACAAAACCTGGATTTGTCACTAAACACGATTTGTTGTCAGTCCACAGCTGTCCATTCCACTGCTCACCACACCACTTCAAATGGTGAGGTGTTAATTGCAGACAGCTTAAGGAGTGCTGAGAATGCAAGACTCGTTCTACAAGTCACCTTGCAATCATGTGGGTCGACACAGGGATTTCTAGTGATATCACTACATGTCTCTGGATGGATCACTATGTCTCTGGATGGAAGACAGGAACACCCTTGGATCAGTTCTCGCCAGTTGACGATGACACAGCCCTCTCTTTTGGTAGTGTGTCTAGTTCCCCCAGTGCCTTTCCTGCACTTGTGTTCTTTCATGTCTCTATTGCTTCCAACACCGTCACAAGTACAGTCAGAATTGTGGCCAATTTGACAGAATGACTAGCCTGCCTCCCTCAGTCCTCTCTCAAACTCTGTCAGTTGTTCAGAACATCGTTGAATGCATTTTTAAGGCACGCTGAGGACTCAAAGACTTGCACTTCACAACCACGGTGATTATAAAGAACACAATGGACAGCCATTCACATGACCACAGCTGTATTGATACTAATGCCCCTGGTAGCAGTTCTCAGTGGGGAATCACAATGCAACTTCAATCAATGGCACAACTAGCTATGATGGTGCCGTATAATGAGTTTCGTCATTCCCAGATCATTGGTTCTGAGTGGGCTACTTTTTTTTTTTTTATCAGTAAGTGTATATTTTTGAAATATTCCATGTGTGCTTCCATTTCACAAAAGGACATTAAATTCCATGATATTTATGATATGATGTCTCTTGTCATTTCTATTGAAAGTATTATAAAGTAGTTAAGGAATGTTTGATGAGGCTTTTAGGTACATTTTTAAGACAAAAAATACAATCATTGTATATTACAGTTACTTGTTGTAATAGATGACTCTTCCGTCCTTAGTCCTTCAAAATAAATACTTTCTGTTTTGTCAACTTAATTTTGCTGTTGATCCTTTACTTTTGTTGTTCCTTTTTCTTTTTCTTCTTCTTAATATTTAAATGTCATATTTTCTTAAAACAAATAATTTTAATACTTTAGAATTAATTATAATTTTTAAGTTTTAGAAATGATTTACTTCAGTATTTATTACAGACATTGAATATTCTGATAAATCAATGGAGAAAGCAGTTGTTGTCTGTAAGAAAATAGATACATTTCTTCATACTGCTGATGCTTATCTTAAAGGACAGTTTCAACGAGGTTCTATCCCAGAATCTGTCATCATGACCCTGTAATTACTCTTTACATTTCATTTATTTATTTATTTATTTATTTATTTATTTATTTATTTATTTATTTATTTATTTATTTATTTATTTATTTATTTATTTATTTATTT
>JAFIDM010014012.1:7272699-7285608 GCA_023159025.1 Thereuonema tuberculata
TTTATTTATTTATTTATTTATTTATTTATTTATTTATTTATTTATTTTATTATATAATAATGGATTTTGATAAGTAAATTAATTTTTTTTTATAAATAAATTGGAAATAGATTAGAAGAAACCAGAACACAAGTGTATAAGTGTTTGGCAGATAATTTTGCTACCCATTTAGCTGTTGAGGCTGTTGTACATCTAATCACACAGTGCAACAAACATTTACAAACAGAGGTAATTATTAAAAAGAATTTCTTTGGGATTTTTATTACTTGTGTATTTTTATTGAATAATTTACAAAGAAAAAAGCATATTCAAATACGAGTTGTTGTATCTCTTACATCAATTATAGGTTACGCCTGTTAATTACCAGTCAGGTTATTGTAAGCTTTTAAGCAATTTAAAAAATCACATTAATATTTTAAAAAGTTTTAACATACAGTGCTGAAATTTAAGACTGTGGCAAACTGTAAAAGCACTTATATATAAAAAAAGCAGTTAAAAAAAAACATTCACTATGACGTTTCAGGTCTCTATTTATCGTGCCCTTTTCTCAAGTAGAATAATATTCTACTTTTTTTTTTAATATATAAGTGCTTTTATGGTTTGCCACAGTCTTAAGTCACATTAATATTAAGTCTTTCTCTCACATTATTAACTGTTTCTTGAATGTTTTCTTGATTTTCACAGCTGTTAAGTAGCAATAATGTATTTATATGTTTATATAAAGGGAAAAAAAAGAAAAAAGAAATGCATTTATTTCTTTTACTAATGTTAAAAAAAAGTTAATTAAAGTAAATTTGAATTTATAGGCAGTTGCAAGAACAACAAATAATTAGCCATAATAACTTAAAATTATTTAGACTGCAGAGGTTGTTTGATATAAAGCATGTGGTTTCACTTAAAAAGTAAAACTGAATTTGTTAAAAGTGTTATTTTCAGCAAGGCACCACATTTTACTTAAGAATTTTTTTTAAAAAAATATCTATTCTGTTCCAATATTTGATTATTATCCTGTAATGATTCCAAGTGGTTGCTACATCCACCTTCATTTTTCCTCTTTTTATCTTGTAGAGAAGACATCAAATAACATTATTTCCAGGACTTTATTCTGCGTATTACAAAAATTATGCCCTAAGCATCGCTTTGCATAACTCTGCTCCTCCTTTGTCTCTCTCTCTCTCCACAGACGTTCAAGTGTTTCTTTTCTGCTCTGGCCTCACCCCTCCAGTTGCCATCAATTTTCATTATTTTATTCTATCTATTCCGATTTCATCCTCTTGTTTGACCTTTGATTGCCCTTAGATTGCTGCTTCCTTTGAAATGTCACTTTTCGAGGGAGGTAGAGTTTCTTAAAAAACAAGGGAAGCAAAGAAAGGGACAGATGGAATAGTGAGCCCACGACAGTTGGCTGCTCTTTGAGTCCCCCCACACAGTGAAGAGAATATCGAAAAGTGTGTCTACCCTACCCTATAAAAAAGTGCTAAGGGTTTGTATCACTGGCATCTCTCAGTGGCCATTAATTTCACTGTTAGTGAGGATGTATCAACGTATGTGCTTCCATTTTACTTTTGTACCCATGAAACCAACAATTATTATCAGTGCCGAATCCGTGGTGGTGCTAAGCAAGAAAATCCCATAGGTCTCCTAAGCCATGAACCTACAGCCGCGAACTCAAAGGAATATTGCAAATAGGTTCCCTTTTTTCATTTCTCATGCTTTGCTTTACAAAGGAGGCTATCAAAAGTTAACGCATACTGCTCACCTGCCTGTGATCAGTCGAAGATTTGGTAAATCTTGAGGAAATGCCTCCTTTCTTCTTACGCTGATTTTTTTCACAAGCACCTGAAATTGAGTCAATATATATAGTGCAACAATCTACGCCTTCTAGGTCTTGTGGATTTAAAACTGGACAAACTGTTCCTTTTGAACTCTTAAATTATATGAACTTTTACATGATTAATTAAGTACTCTTGTTATAGTGCCATTATTATAATGCTTGTTTTACTTATGTTAGCTAAGTTGTTTGAATTTATGCTCTGTGAAATCCTGGTGTTACGTAGGACTTTTTTTTCAATTATGTATAGGATGATATATTAATCATTATAGCATCCATTTTTTTTAAATTTCCATTTGTGATGATTATGCTTCAATGTTCAACCAATATTACCCTTCACTATACTCAATATCTATGAAAGGTGCACATTGACCATTTCACGTTATTTAGGCTTTAAAATTTCTAAACACATCTCCCTATGAATAACTATGCACACCTTGTCTTCAGACACATCGAAGGAGTAGCAGCTTTGGGTAATAATCATGCCACTAAAAAAAACAGACCCCTTCCCTATTCTCCCAATTACCACTACTGCCCCCACTGTCTTGTTCTAAAATCTGCCCCTCTTTTCCCTCTAGCACTGGTGTCTCCCAGTCATTCTCCTGCCTGAATGATGACCCATTCCCCTTTTTCGTCTTTGTTTACAAACAGTCAGATTTTGCCCATACTCCCTGCCACCTTCATTGGCTGACCCAACTTATCTTTGAGATTTTTGCTTTTCAATTTACCTGTCATCCAAAATGGAGTATGGGCCCAGCATTTTAGATTATTTTTAGCCTTCCATTGCAGTAATTCCAATGTATGCATTTCCTCTATTCTTGTGCCAGTCTCGCTCTGTAAGGAAGCATGTTTCCACCTTGATTCCTTTTCTTTTCTCCTCTCCACTTATATGCATGTCTGAGAACCATGGGAAGGCATTACAATCCTATTCTTTCTTATCAGATAGATGAGAAATATATAGGATAATAACCATTCCATTTTAAAGCAAGTATCTTCTCTATATGGAAATGTAAGAAAACACATTCAATCAAAGTTCCTTCCCTTATTTGTTAAGTGAATTCATTTCTATTGTTCTCTGTATAGTTTTAGCATTGATCCAAAATCTTGGCTTCTTTGATATTACATTGCATGAGTAATGGGCTCGGTGAACAGAAAACATTTTTTAAGAAATTAGTGAATCTATTTTGACTGTCTTATTGAAATCACACCTTCTTACTTTTCATAGCAATGAAATCTACAGTTTAGGAAGTTCCTCTTGAAAGTAAAGAAGTCTTTCTATCATTCATTAGAATTTCATTAGTACGTATACTATTGTAAACAAGATTGCAAAGGGAATTATTGATCACGCTATGTGAGCTCCTTTGAGAATATGTAAACAATTTAAAGGGAAAAGGATGTTATAATTCTGTATTACTGAACAAATATTTCTGTATATTTAAAATTATGAACCATAATACAATGTTTGTAAATATATTTACAATGTTTTTATCTTAGCAAACTGTTTCAGCTTGTTACCTAAATTAATTTAAACTCTGCTGTTGTTAAACTGTTTTGTTTTTTTTTCACTCCTAGGAAACAGTACAAACTCGAAGTCCTGATGTTGTAGCTGCTGTTTCTGTATTTGTTAGCAGAATAATAAAATCCCTGGGCATTGATTTTGATAAGGTTTGTGTAAGGAAGTTTTGATAAATACTGAGTTGTTTGTTAATTTTATTGGGCAGATAAGAATAAGTGTATAGTACTAGTAAATTAGGAGATAATTAAGAATATTTGCTGTCAACCTCAGTTATAGCCTCTCTTCAGCTAAGTCTTGGAAAAAAAGCTGTAAAAAAAATCGTTTTTGGTATTACATATCTGAGATTTTTAAAAAATACCAAGTAATTTAATTTTAAAATATATTTATTTACAGTTTACTTTATTTAAGTTGATATAAGACAGATATATATGTATATATATATATTACCTATGACTAGGAGAAAAAATGTTATTATTGATGTTACTGTGGTGCATTTACTAAAAATGAAGAGTTTAATCACAAAATGAAGGTGAAAGAAATGAGGCTTTTTGTGTCCCACTTCAGGAATTGTCGAAATGGGAGACAAAACTAAGTATTTTCTTTTGGAAAATATAGTACATTATATTTTACAAAAGAAAATGGAAATTTATGTATTCTACTGTTAAAAATATATTTTGAATAGAATCTACAGACCCCAAATTAATGCCACAAAATTCATAAAACATCATTGTCTTAATATCTCTGCTACCATTTTGTTTTGATGTAGTTAATTTGTTTTGTAATTAAGAAGTGCTTTGGTCCAAGAAATTATGTATTATTGAAAGCAGAGAATTAAATCTTTATTATTTTTCTTTTTATGGGATGTCTTAGAATATGCATTGAACAGCATAGTTAGATGACCAAGTCTAGCAAATGAATGATAATGATTGCTTTCTCAAGACTTTTAATATCAAATTATTGTACGTATGATTAACTGCATAGTTTTTGTTATTCACTTCAATTAAACTCACTAAAGAAGTTTACAATTTGTATTTAAACAGAGAGAAAGAGAATGAATTATGGATTTATTTCAGTATTTTAAATGTTTTGAAGTGTCTTGCTGATAGTTTGAAAGTGTCTCGCTGACTTTAAGTTATGTAAATACATTCTTTTCAGTTTTTAAAAAAAATCATACTTACTGAAATAGTCTTACCTTTTGGATGTACTATATGTTTTGAACAACTAAAGAATGTTTTAAATACACTAAAACCTTGTTTATCCGAATTTGATGGGACTGCGCCATTTCAGATAAACAAAATTTCGAATAATCCGAAAAATGTTATATTAACCATGTTCTGTACAATAAAAAACTTAAGTGAACCTACATTGAGCCTAAAACTATTACTGTAGTTAGAGTGTAGTTACAGTACTGTTGCCAAGTTATAGCTTTTAGTGTAGTGTGTTCTACAGTCATGCTTGAATCACAAAATTGTGTAGTTAAAAATAGTGTAAGTTACTATCACAAGTATATACCAGATCTACAAATATGAAACCAGAATTTTTGTATAGAAAATACACGTTTATTGTATGAAAATGATAAAAAATATTTTATTCGAAGTATTGCCCATTGCTAGCTATACATTTTTCCCACCTGTCTGACAATTTATTGATGCCACACCAAAAAAAAGTTGCTCTTTTGAGGCAAACCGTTTATTTTCGTACATTTTTGTAAGAAGTGAAGCGCTGCTCAGCAAGTTCGTGTCCCATCGATGCAAATAAGTAGTAATCGGACGGAGCCAAGTCTGGTGAGTAAGCCGCATGCGAAAGTATTTCCCAACTAAATGCCTCAATCGTTTCCTTGACCAGTTTTGCTGAGTGTGATGGTGCATTATCATGAAGCAAAATCACTTTTTTTGCCTTTTTTGATATTCTGGTCATTTTTCAGGCAAAGCTTGATTCAAATCGATCATTTGTTATCGGTAGCATTCGGTATTAACAGTTTCGCCAGGTTTTAGCAGCTCATAATAGATTACACCCTTCTGATCCCACCAAACACAGAGCATTGTCTTCCGTCCACAGCGATTTGGCCTTGCAGTCGATGTCGATGGTTCGCCTGGATCAACCCATGATCTTTTATGCTTAGGATTCCCAAAATATTTCCACTTTTCATCGCCAGTCACAATTCGATGGAGAAATGACTTTCTTTTGTGCCTGGCGAGATGCATTTTGCAAGTGGTATTTCGGTTTTCCTGCTGTCTTTCATTCAGTTCATGTGGAACCCATTTTCCCATCTTCTGGAACTTTCACATGGATTTCAACATTTGGAGACGGCTTCTCATGTCACATTTAATTGATCTGTGATTTGTTATTGTATTTGAGCGTCATCCTCATCCAACAATGCTTGCAATTCTCTGTCTTCAAACTTTTTCGGTGGTCTTCCACGTTGTTTGTTTTTGTCTTTGTTTCTCATGTCAAAATTGCCACTTTTGAATTTTTTAAACCTCTCAAAGCACTGTGATTTATCAAAAGCATGCACACCGTAAGCTTCGACAAACATTCGATGCGATTCTGCAGCAGTTTTCTTCAAATGATAACAGAAAATCAGTGCTGTCAGCAAATCATAGTTTGCAGGCAGAGACTTCGACATATTCAACGCTATTACAAACTATGCTGTTGTATGAAACTTGTATTGTTGGGAGTTGAAAATCAATTGTCAGATGTCAACCAGACAATGCCGCCAGTGACACAGTTTGATGGTAACTACATTGACAGCTAGGGCCATCTATGGGCAAATTCCAGTTTCATATTTACATACCTGTTAAGTATAATGTCATTCTCTGCTTTGATTCACTACAGCACCTGTGCCATTTAGGAAAAGTAAAACTTGAGATGTGGGCGGGAAGGTTCAGGAATTTGCAAAGCAGAATTGAAATTCGTTTCCATAGTCATATTTGCAAGATAAAAAAATAGGAGGTATTACTTTTGGAACAATCCTCCTACTCATGAACAGATTCATAACATTGAAGAGGATATTTGATAAATTTTATAAAAAGTAGCATAGAAATGTTTGGTTAATTAAAAAATGCCAGGAATTGTTTTTGTTTTTTTGTTCTAGTGGAATTTATTCAAATTGGGTTGCTTTTAATTTAGGTTTTTAATTTAAACTTTATTTTAATTAAATATTTCTTACTATTTAGGAGAGTTTGTTATCTAGTTCACAAGTGTCATCTTCAGCATCAGTAACATTCAATGAAACCATGAATGAATTAGTGAAGTTCAGAGGAGTTGTAAGAAATTATGCAAAAACAAAAGAGGATTTTTCAGGTAATGTATGAATTTCTTTGGCATTAATCATTAATATCTGGGGTTAGTGATCTGGGATCTGCAATGTAATTCTAACTTTAAGTGTTAGGATACATTACTAAATTTTAGAATACAGATTGAAAAGTTAATTTTTTTTTGCATCTCATTGATTCCTGCTGATTGAGAAATAAAAATAAAACTTGATCATTTTTTTAATTTTTTAAATTCGAAAGAATAAGATAATAGTATTGTAGGATTATTATCTTGTTATTGCAGGATTGTCCTTTTCTTATTATTGCAGAATTGTCAGTAATGGCAGCAAGCACGACAAATTTCCTAGTAAAAAAAAAGAAAGAAAGAAATTAAAAATCTATTACTACAGCAAAACAATTCACAGAGATTATGCATAATGTAGCATCATGTAATGCATAAAAATCAAAGTAACAGATGCCAAACTAAGGCTTCAATGTCGTTTTATATACAGGGTGAATCTAAAATAGCGGGACAAACTGCGGGGGTGGGTTCCCCATACCAAATGAAGTAAAAAAGGTCAGATAAACATATGACCAAAAGTGCATAGTTGCTGAGTTATTAAAATCCAAAGAAACGAAGCCAGACTACAATGGAAACAATGGACATTAACAGAATCTTTATTGGTAGCATGTAGTTCGTACAATACCACAATGGGGTGACTCACACATCGTAGTAATTGTTCAAAATGTCCTCCGCTGCTTCGACGCACACATGGACACAACGGACCATGGGCTGTTATACCCTTTCATAGATCCCAGGACGATTGCGGTTGGATTCACAGGCATTGACAATAGGGTCATATAGCATCTTAACATTTACATTGTCCGTTGCATACACGAAGACTTTGAGGTGTTTCCACAGATAGAAGTAGTACGGATTGAGGTCGGGCGACCGTGCAGGCCATTGAATTGGTTCACCCTTACCTATCCATCAGTCGTGATAGATATTAGTGAGCATCTCGTGAGCACTGTGGCTGAAATGTTCAGAGGCACCATCTTGCATAAACCACATTGTTGCTCTGACGTCCAAAGGCACATTCTCGAGAAGATCTGGAAGCGTGTTTATGATAAATGCCCTATAGATGTTGCCGGTAAGACATGCTGGTATAGTCCGATCAGGCAGTCACCTACAATACCAGCCCACACATTGATCTTGAACTGCTGCTGGTGTTGAGCCATAATTGTACAGCGTGGATTTTCAACAGCCTGCAAATATTGATTGTGAAAATAACTGACACCATCCCTACCAAATGTTGCCTCATCGGTAAACATGACTGACGCGATAAACAATGGAGTGGCGGTTTGTGCAATGAACCATCAGTAAAAGTTTTCCAGTGGTGGGTAATCTGCAGGCGTCAGACCCTGCACACAGTGCAGATGATACGGATTCAGCAACTGTTCATGTAGTATTCACCAAGTGGTCATTTGCAATGTACCAATTGCTGTGCTGATATCTAGGTCGTCATCAACACTCTGTTCATAGGCCAGGCATAAGAGCGTCTCTCGGTTGTCCTCGAATCCCAAGGGATCTTGTCTCCCCAAGTCCCGATAAGCTGCAGCAAAGATTTTATGGATCTGCTGTCGTCGGTCTGGAAACACCATCTGATAGAGCCATGTGGCCCTGTGTCCATTTCCATTCACGCGACCGTACATAAAAATCATGTCAGCCTGCTTACGAAATGAATAACCAGCCATAGGTCGACTCCTTCAAGGCACTACTATAACCTGCTCTAAAATGCAAACACACCTGTCAACAGTATACAAATATTCTTGGTGACGCACAGCCATTAGGTTTAAATGCAGTGTCTGTAGATTGACTGATAACACTAAAATCACTTGCGTGGCGGCAGTTGTGTAGCGTTGCTCTCATGGGTTGCAACACCCGGAGAACATTTCACATCAATGCAATAGAGTAATTCAGTAATGCTCCCAATAAAAATACTGTTCATGTCCATTGTAGTCTGGCTTCATTTCTTTGGATTGGAATAAGTTAGCAACCATGCACTTCTGGTCATAGTTTATCTGACCTTTCTTACTTCATTTGGTATGGGGAACCCGTCCTCGCAGTTTGTCCCCCCATTTTAGACTGGGCAGAAAAGGCATTTAATAAAAGGATGAGCCAAATGCAAAGGCGAAAAATTAATATGTAAGAAGGTTTAACATGCACCAGCGCTTAGTGGGCTAAGGTAATTGTGCTGTATTGGTTACAGCGATTTGTCTATTCTTGCTTGCTTTTGCCGGGTCCAACTTTCGAGAGTGGGAGAAGGAACCATAGGCTTTCACGCATTCTGAGCTTGATCATCGAGGCTAAATCTGGCTGATGAGTCCTAATAAGAACGAAACAGCTGTCCCAGATTGCCGTTGATAATGGCTCAGTGCGTGAAAGCAAACGAATTTGTCCATTCTCTATTTTTTTCCGTTTTCATATTATATTTAATGTATGTTAAACCTTCTTGCAAAACAAACTTTAAAATTAGAATTTAAAATAAATAAATAAATAAATAAATATAAAAGGTACTTAAATACTTAAAAACAGATCTAATCAGGAAAAAAATATATAAGAAATGAGTCTAAACTAAAAAAGCAAAATAAGAAAATAAATAACTATTGGGTGAGTGCAAAAGTTCTATACGTTTTTGGATATGAAAATTTGCAATGGAATTGCCCTCACACATGACATTGTAATGACGCAAATCGTCTGCCATTCAAACGTGTGAATGCCTCACATATAAATGCATCGTGTCTCACAAAATTAATCATCTCAAAAAAAAAAAAAATCAGAGGGTATAACATGGAACGCGAGAAGGAGCATATAAGACATTGTTTGTTATACGAGTTCGATAAAAAGAGTATGGCAGCTGCAGCATGTCGCAATGTTTGTCAAGTTTATGGGGAGGATGCAATAGACGAAAGCACATGTTGTCGATGGTTTCGTAAATTTAGGGAAGGAGACAGAAGCTGCCAAGATCAGGCTAGGAGTTGGCGGGCATCACACGTTGGAGAGGACGATATTGACCAAGCCATAAGGAACAGCCCGAACCCAACCGTGCAAGAATTAGCGGAGACCTTCAACATACACCGGACAACAGTCGAGAGATGGCTGTTTAAGTTGGGTTTTACGAGAAAGTTGGATCGTTGGGTTCCACATAACCTGACAGCTAAGCAACGGGATGACCGAATCGCCATTTGTGTTTCTTTGCTTTCCTGGTACAAGTGACCCATTCTTGACATGAATTGTGACAGGAGATGAGAAGTGGGTTATGTATCATAACGTAAAGCGTCGTAGGACTGTATGTCGCCCTTCTGATCCGCCTGCATCAACTTCGAAAGCTGAATTTCATCCCAAGAAGGTGTTATTGAGTGTGTGGTGGGATGTGCAGGTAATAATTCACTGGGAGGTCCTGCCACTCATCCAAACCATCAATGCTGCTTTCTACTGTCTACAGTTAGACAGGCTGCATTCAAATTTGGTAGCAAAGCGGCCAGGTCTCATCAATCGTCGTGGTGTTATCCTTCATCACGATAACGCCAGGCCACATGCTGCTGTCATCACTCGCCAAAAGTTACTGGGCTTTGGTTGGGAGGTTTTACCCCACCCTTCCTATTTTCCTGACTTGGCACCAACTGACTATCACCTATTTTGTGCGTTGAACAATTCCTTCAGTCAGAAAATCTTTGATGATCTCGATGCTGTGAAAACTGCCATCCAAGACTTTCTTGACTCGAAACCGCCGAAATTTTACCGCCGTGGGATTCATCTCCTACCAGAAAGATGGCAAGAGGTCCTAGATAGCAATGGGGATTATGCACAATAATAGATACTGTTCATTTTGCGTTTATTTGCTCTTCTTTATGGGTAATAAAAACGGGTAGAACTTTTGCACTCACCCAATATTACAGAAAAAAAAATTATAAAATTATGTTATCAAAAAGTTTGGATTGCATTTTAAGATGTCTTTGTTGGATCTTTCATCGAAATCATTTTCAAATTAATTACGCATGTTACTGTTCTCATGACGATTATATTTAAAATGCCGTAAGAATACCATGAAATACAAACGCAAAATGGACCTACATTAAGTTGTAGAAAGCTATGATTTAGCAAATTGCCAAATGAGAAAGTTGTTGAACACAATCTTATGCAGGAATGGCAACTTACAGTAGCTTAGCCAGTTTAAAGTCATATCCTACCGTAATTTTCATTTAATATTATTGGAGGGAAAAAAAGAAAAATATTTTTTCTGCTGTTGTACAAAAATAGAAGATTGAAAATTTATCACAACAATAAAATACATTCAATAATTATGTAAATAAAAAGATGGCAGTCAAGAAGGTGACATGAACAATTGGTAATCCATAGTTTCATCATCCATTCCAAGCTTTGCTTTAATGATGGTGAGATTAGTTTGAAGGAAACCTTTTTCTTTGAATGAATTGAGATGTTGTTATCTGAAAATTATACATATAGTTATTATTTTCTCTCTCTTTCTATAACACTCAAACTGTGTTTATATTTTATTCTTTTAATTTGAATCACTGTTTCAGATTATTATCTATGCATTATTTGATTTCTATTTATTTACTCAGATTTAGACACAGCAAAGGCATCAGTGAATGCTCAGAAAAAGACATTTTTACAAGCATGTGATGATATACGTCAGCAGTTACATCTTCAAGGGATTCAGCTGAAGGTATAGTATAAGCTGACTTAATTTTAGAAGTTAATGCAACAAAGTTTTAAGGAAGTATTACATTTGTTTTATCCTAATCTTCCATCAGAAATGAAATTTGTGATTTTTTTTTTTTTTATAGTGAATGATTTATTTATTTATTTATTTATTTATTTATTTATTTTGCTCAATTAATTTTCTAAAAAAAGAAACCAATTTTCATTTATTTATTCTGAACTTAAGAGCAGAAATATGTGAGCATTAAAAGCCTTTGATCTTATCTCTACATCATAAAATTGTTTCAAATGGGATTGTGTACTGGTAAATTGAATAGTTGATTTAACTTTTAGGATTATTACACTATTTTTCACTTTATTTTATTTTATTTTATTTATTAATTAATTAATTAAGAACAGATGTCAATTACAGTATTACTAGTGCTTGTAATATTTTACTGAAAATATTGTCTTTCTTGTTTAATCAAAATCCCAACGTAGATCTGTCGTTAAAAATCATTATCCAAGTAATAATTAAGAAATAGTAGCTCAAAAATAGCATGAGTATTGGTTCTCCAGGTGCAAGGTGATACCTCCCTGATGTCTTCGGCATTTTCTTTCTTACAGCGGTACTGCCATCTTTATGTTTGGTGTTTAGCTTCTATTAATACATGAAGAATCTGCTGCACCTTTGTGTTTCAGGGAATCCCATTACATTCACCAAAAATCACTGTTTGTGTGGCTTCACAGCAAATTTCATTGTTGGGCCATTCTTTTGTGAGAACTAGTAATCTGTTCCATTACTGCACAGAAATATCGCGATATGCTGAATAGTTTCGTCACTCCACAACATCAGCAAAGACAGTGTCTAGACGAGATAATTTTTATGCAAGATGAATGGTTTCACACATTGCTCGATTGGTGTAGCAGCTTCTACAACATCACTTCACAGACAAAAGAGTCATCAGTCACTACTTTCTGGTTCCATGGCCGCCTCACTCCCCAGATCTAACTCCATGTGGCTTTTGGCTGTGGGGTTACTTGAAGTCCAAACCCTATCTTGGCTGGATCCTGAACTTGACTACCTTAAAGGACAATGTATCACAGGCTGTGATGAACATTCTTTGAGATGTTATGTTCAGCTGTAGAGAATGTTGTGAACAAGGTGCAATTTTTGGTCCACACGAATAGTGGCCACATTGAACCTGGGGCACTTCCACGCTGGGGAAGTGCATGTGCTGTATAAAAAGTGATTTTCAGTTCAGTTTCATCATTTGCCTGTCCATTGCAACTCTTTCGGATATTGCACAGCACCACATTTCCCTCTATCGGCAACTTTTGGAACTATTTTTTCCCCGCTGAATCCTTCTTTCCATATCTTCATTAGTCTCCCCATCAAATTTGGTGCCATTCTGGTTGTTCGATCAAGCTATAGATGGCTTTGAAAAGTGTCAGTTTAATTACAGTCATCTTGTATATATTTATATATTTATGCATGTGCATGTATGTTGTTGTTGTTGTGCATGTATGTTGTAAGTTAGGAGATCCAAATGCCATCAAACTTGGCAGAAGGGTTATTTTA
>JAFIDM010014012.1:7285708-7300993 GCA_023159025.1 Thereuonema tuberculata
TCAACTGTCACAAGCATAAGTACGAAATCAGCCTGGTAGGATAAGGCAAACATTCTCTACCAGCACAACTTACTGATGAATTTGTAACAAGTAGTGTTTATGATTTCTTTCTTTGACTCCTGAAATGTTGATTGTGTTCATGTTCATCAGGAAGTGAGCATAGTCTCATCAAATGATAAGATTCAAATCAAGAATAATTGGACTTAAATGGAATTACTTTTGTTCTAAATTTCCTAAGAAATATTTTTTTATAAAATTTTTAGATTGCCTCTTCTTGGAAACAGGAAATGAGTTAACTGTGTTCATTCATTGGTGAATGTGTTGTCAATAAAGACAGAAATTAAAGTGTTGGTCACTAATCCTGCTAAGAAGAAAACATGATTTTTATTACTAAGACATTAGGACTCTTGGTACCAGCAATGTATATAATAATTTTGTCTTTATTTATCAAGGGTAGATTCTACTAATCAACCATGTAATGATACTTAAGTGCGTTGCCAATTATGGAAACTTCGAAATGTCTACAATCTGCTCCAAGTTAAAAAGAATGACAAATCCCAATTAATTAAATATGACCCGTTAACGGGGCAGAAACTAGTTTGTTTTAATTGTAAATATTTATGTTTTTTAAACTTTTAACTTAATTTTTATTTAGACTTGTGTGTTGGCTCCATTTAAGAACTTGAAAAAAATTTTGACACACGTAAAAAACTTTTTTAAATCCCAATTAATGCCCACAAGTTCTGTAGACTTAATTTGACTTATGGAAGTTAAAGCATTTGTCCATTTTTTTTTTTATAAATTAGGAGAGTTTATTTAGCATAGAAATAGACAACTCAAAAAGAACTAACAAGTGAGATGAAAGTACACATGAAGTACTTCAAAAATCTATGTAGGTATTAGGGCCAATGCCCTACACATTTCGTTGGCTTTATTTTCATCGATTTTCAAGTATTGCCTTATTAGCTCACTGCTATTGTAAAAAAACCAAGTGTTACCGTGGAGTAATGGTATGTTACTGGCCTACAAATCCAAGGTTTTGAAGTTTGAATCCTCTGCAGGATGGGATGTAATTATTTTTTTTTTAATTTCATTTTTGTTTTTTCTCTGTTTTTTTTTTTTGTCTTCTTTCTTTATGATAATGTAAATTTTTTCATTTATATTATGAATATTAGACACAAACCAATTTAAGATTAGGAGTAAATAAATAATATTCTCGTTAACTTTGTTTTTTAATAAATTAGTTAATTAACTTTTTTTTTTTCTTATCATGTTCTGATGATACTCTTTTACTGTTTGTATTTCAAATTATTTCATTTCTGCAGCCAAGTCAAAAATGTCATTTTTTTTTTTTTTTTCAAAAATCAATAGATTTTTGAATCTATTTTCAGATTTGACAATACAGGTTCTTACAAAACATATGTGTTTTGTAAGAGCCTGTATTGTCAAATCTGAAAATTTGCATAAGACACAGTCTTACACTTGAGCCTGAACAGTATAAAAGTTTGTTTATTTCTTCAACCACTTCAATTCATGTTTGTGATTTGGGACAAAAGTCAAGATTGCTATTTTTTTTTTTAAATGAATAGAAGACAAAATTTACAGGAAGAAATAAGATGGACATAATAGGATGATTTGGGGCTGAAAAAAGTTGGGCAATTAAAGGTAGCAAGATGTTAAATACGAATGTTATCATCATAAGCTGCCTGTGGAATTAGTATAAAGCAAACCATATGGTCTCCAGAAGACCTGTTTCTGAAGGTCTGAGGACCACATCCATGAGGTAAGATAGTTACCTGCAAGACATAGGACAGCAACAGAATCCAGACGACAAGCAGTGTTTTGGCAAACGATGTTCTGAAGGTTTCATCTGGGTTGTATTTACGCAGAGAGACTCAGTTATATGTCCCTTTAAGTTGTTTGAATTGGTCTTGAGAAACTGGGACCGTGTGCTGGGACTTGATGAGTCTCCAAAGTGATTTCTGATGATGAAAATCGATGTCATCCCACTAATATCTGGAAAAGATAGATAGGGTGGTGGTCTGTGATAACAATAAAGTGCCAGATTAATCTTCACATCTTCCCAATTGTCAGATATTGTGATGATATCTCAGACCAATATGTTTGTCCAGTTCTTGCAGTCATGGGCTCTGAGTTCATATTGCTGGATGATAATGCTACAGCTCATCTGATAGATCATGTTTGGGATATACTCTAAGGGGACAGATTGAGATGTCAGTACACCTCCCCATCGTAACCTCCAGCATCTTTTACAAGAATGGTGACACCAAATGCCTTTTAATAAATGTCATCACTGAACTTCTTGATGCCAATTGTGGCTGTTGATGGTTTAACGTTCATATTTCATAACATTATTAATTCTTTTTTCTATCAGCCATGTTGTGCTTTATTATCACAAAGTTACCTTGTAAATTTCATAAGATTTTAATGTTTTTCTTTGTTGGTGATTTATTGTTTAGCTTTAGAGCACCAGTGCTTCCTTTCATTCTTAATGATGGGAACTTTCTACATAACTACCTATGCTATATAAAGTCTATTAGCTTGCTAATATTTACTTACCTTTTTGGCCTACTTAGTTTCCTTTGTATTCAATCATTTTGCATTCCTTCCGTCCTATTAAATCCTTGTTCCCTAACTGTAGTTACCCTATTACATCTCACTGTTTCTAACCTACACATAGAGTTAACTTTGCCAGTCTTATTTCTTGACATCAGCAATGAAGTATAAGGGTCAGTCAGTTATAAACAGGCCAACATTGCAACATTGCGGAATGAAAACATGTTTCACATTAAAAGTAATCACCAGAAGAGCTTAAGCACTTGTCCTACTTCAACACTAGATGGCTAAAAAACCTTCCCTTCAAAGTCATTGGGTTGCTGCTGGAACCGTGTTCTTTCTGCATCCTTGACATCATTCTGTGATTGGAATCAGAAGCTTCGTAATGCTCATTTCTGTTCCCCAAACATGGATATCACAGGAGATAGATATGTGCTGTATGGTGGGCATTTAAGGACGTCCTACTTGAATTTCCGTGTCTTGAATAATGCTTGCTGTATGGGAAGGGAATTGTCATGCAAAAGGAAGACTCCCTTAGAAAGCAGTCCTAATCACTTAGACTTGATGGCATGTCACAACCTCATCAGGGTTTCTTGGTATCATTGAGCATTAACGGTTGCTCCTCTGTCAAAATATTCAATAAGAAGCGGCTCTGAACAGTCGATGGAAAACGTGAGCATCACCTTGCCTTTACTCGTCTGCATGGTCTTCAACTTTTTTGGAGGGTAAATACAGATGCTTCCATTAAAGGCTCTGATTTCAGATTCAAAATGATGACATCAAATTTCATCACCCACGACAATGCAAAATAGGAAACTGTTATGTTCCTTTGGAAACCGCTACATGAATTTCAATGACATCCAACAGTGCTTTTGATCAGAGTTTTAAATAATGTGTAACCCACTGGGCACACACTTTGCAATAACACAACTGTCATGTGATGATACCGTACATTGTATTGTGGCTCACTCCAACCTCAGCAGCAAATATCATCAACCATTGTTCTTCCATTCTTCTGAACGTCCATCTCCTGAATGATGGCATTTCATCAATCATGGCAACTCTCAGCTGCACTGATCAATCGTCATCCTCCAAAGAAATGCATCCCTCTTGAAATCTCTTGCTCCATTCTTTAACTCTTGATAGTGGCAAACAACGTTTACAGTGCAGTCATCTCAATTCCACTCAATCCTTTTGCCATCAAAAAAGCGTTCAACCACATGCTTCTCTTCTTTATCTGCCTTCATTGAACTTGGACAGTAAAAGGCTGCACACATCCTCCTTCCCGTCATGTCATTGGTTGCTAACTTTCACATGACCTGACATCAGCACAAGGGATCTCTAGGTAGGGATCCAGCTGTCATTTGTTGCAAAAGTTCAAAGCTCTCTTACATTCGCCACAGGAACCCATAGCCTGTTTTTTCAATTGATTGATCCTTATATTTAAAATTGCTTACATCATAATGAAGGTATGCTTAAATGAACGAAACCAAATAAAAAGTACATGTAATTTCTCATTATATGTATGTATTAAGAAATGGTCCCTCAAACATAAAGAGAAGGAAATAAATGTAGTATCTAAATGTGGAATGCAGTTCTCATGCAGCTTAACAAGGAAAGAAACAAACAAAGGAAAAATCCATACTAGGTCACATGAAAATGAAGGAAGCCCAACTGAGACCCAGAGACAGCTGTTTTAAACTTATTTAGCTCTAATCAGCACTCCAGCAGGATTCATAATTACTCATTTCTTTTGACCTATAGATTTTTTTCCCTATTTTTTTATCTAGTTTTTAAATGAACTAAGGATTCCACATTTAGATGTCGTCTTTATTTCCTTCAATCTATCTTTCAGTCTTTGCCCAGTGAGTAGCTCTTAAGTGATGAGAGCCTAACAACTCTTCCAGGTGTCTTAGAAGGGCTAATTATCACTTGATATGTTGGGAAAACAAAAGGAAATATTGGCAAGTGAGTTGATCCTTTTAGTGATTTTGAAACTCTTATTTTTAGGATCATGGAGAAACTACTTCATGGTATGAAAAGGAGAAAAAGTAAGAAAATAACAACACAACGTCAGTAACTGAAGAAATTTAATATTTTATTTAAAAAGTTTTTGTATAATTTATAGTAAATCACCATAATGTTATAAGTTTATCGATTAACTGAAAAACCAAACCAGAATGTAAAATTGATCCCTTCATATTTTTTTGTGAATTAACTGAAATTCTGTAAATTATTTCCTAGTTTTCATGATAATAAATAAGAATATTTAATTTTGCCGTTTGGCAATACACGATGAAGTCATAGTAAATATCTGTTACTTTTCTCTTCTGGGTGATATTTGGCACACTACTGCTAAAGAAAAGAAAGAAGGATGCATCAAAGAAATAGTGGATAAATACAGAGTGCATAGATACAGTTCCTGGAGTGAAGCTAGAGAAACCCCAAGGAAACAATAAGACTCCATCTGGAGCTAAAAGGGATAAAGAAAAAAATAAGGTAGAATTCATAACCAAGAATTTTATGTTTTTATGGATTTCAGTGTTTGTTATGAACATTTGATGATTTCTTTACATTGTAACATTAGGCAAAAGTAGCTGCATTAATAACATACAAGCAGAGAATAATGTTGCAGATATGCTTCATGAAGTCTGAAAAGGCTGAACAAAACATAATTAGCACAGTCACAGTGTAACTGAATGAAAAAAAAAACATTCTTGAACATTCTAATGTGTTTTTTTTTTTTTTTTTTCATTTCACATCTCAAATTGATTTGAAGCTCTGATACTAAGTGCTTGTGTACACCTGTTCAGCAGAACTTTTGTTAACAGAATTTTCTTTCAAACTAAGCTTACCTCATATTATACATAGCAATTAAAACAAACAAACCAACCTAAATTGACTGCACAAAAATAGATCAAAAGCAACTAACAAGATACAGTTACAGCTTATATTACAAAATTATACATACAATACATAATTTTGAGCATTTTCCAAGTATTTGACTTGACAAACTAAACATAAATAAGATGTTAAATGTTAGATACAGAATGTTTCAAATGTTTTTGCAAAAGTTGCTTAGTTGTTGATCGGTTCTGAGAAGAATCAAGAAATTGGAAAAAAAAAAAATCTTACAATATTGACGAGTAAAATTAGTTACTAGAGAGGTAGATTTATATGCAGTGATCAAATCTATGTATCTGCCAATAATAAATGGAAATGAGTTAATTTTCTTTTGGTGATTTTTAAGCTCTTCCCTGAAAGTCAACCTGAAGTATTTTAAGGTTTAGTTTGAAAGCAAAAATGATGGAGTAGAATTGTCAATCATAAAATGCCAAAAACCATCAAAAGCCTAAAATAAAGAATATATTCCACAAGAAAAAGAAAAGCATTAATAATATTATTTATGCAAACAGTGTCTTTTTCCTGCCATTTTATAACTGAATTTGCTTTTCCATCTTGAGAAACATTTCTTTGACGTTTTCAGATGGAAACACGCAGTTCATTGATGGCCAAATATTTGAAGCGTCCTTAAACTGTGCAAAGACAAACAGAACCCTTCAGGAGGCATCAGATTGGGGAAAGAAAAACAAATAAAACATATAGGGGCCGTTCAAGTATTATGTAAGTGCTGAAGGGGGGGGGGGGGGTTCAAGCCTTGCTTATTTTTGCTGACGAGGGGGAGATCAGAGCAATGCTTATGTAAGACAGGCAAACATGCACTTTGATGTAATTTTGACTGTTTTAATTTATTGTTCAGTGGTATTTACTGTTAATAATTTGGTAAATCGTAAGCAAGCACAAAGGAGGGGGGGGGTCTAAAAGGACTAAAAATGTGCTTACATAATACTTAACGGCCCCATATCAGGAGACAAATGGTAGCCTGTATCAGAACAAGAACATTGAATTGTATGGACAACGTTAAAATGTTAGAGAATGAAAAGAGTACATCATTAAAGACAACCAATTAGCTATTATTGTATCATGGGAGACCATAAAACAATATACACTAAAGTAGAGGGTTTGTATCGACTAAATGAAGAGATCTGTTTGTAGGCACAAGACCAATTGTTGACCCAGCTGAGTCACTTGTGCTTTGCCTTTAAACCCAAACAATCACCAGGTTAAAAAAAAATCCACAAAACCAATAAGAACAAAACCGAAATAACCTTCAGTCAAGATGCCTAATTCTTTTTTATTACGGATGAGCTTGTATGAGGTAATTTCATGATATAGAAAAGATGGATTACAAGTTCCAACTAGAAGAAGAACATCATTTTCGAAAAGAAAAGGTAGCTTCATAAAGTGCAGTTAAAAGAAAAACCAAGCGCAGTGCAATTGTATCATGAAGTTGCAACTGCATTTGTGGATTTTAAGGATAAGGCTGAGACAAAGGAGTTCAAGGAGAAACATCAAAAATTGTTAATTAGTAGTACAAAATCATTGTGAGATCATGTTTGATTTGTACGACTAGGAGAGATTTAGAACTTCTGTGCTACAAATGTAAGCACAGAGAAACATTTGATATATTTGCCTGCCTTACTACAATATGTAGATGCTATATCACGATTACCAACAAAATACATTTTTATGTAGAGAAGGACAACATTAAGAAAACATGCTTTGATAGCAAAGAGATTTATCATGTAATGATTTAACATTACAAACAGAATGTAAGGTTGGCATAAAGAAAAGAAAGCCACTGAATAATTGCCAATTAGTCAGAAGAACGATTATTACCAGTAATTAGAATCATTTCTATTTTGTTAGGCCTAGCAGCTTTACTTTTTCCAGGTAACCATTAAGTTTATAAAAATTATCTGAATCCCCCCCCCCAAAAAAAAAGTCCACACTTTATAAATATTATAATGAATAACAAAAGAAAGATAACTAATCAAATTTCAGACGAATTAAATTTTTAGTAATTAAGAATGGAATAGCCAAAGGTTGTTAGCCTGGTCAGATGATATCTTCAGATGGAATTTAAAACATTTAAAGTTTATAAAAGTACTGAAAAATACAATTTTTGGAAAGAAATGTAGTAGGAATGCTGTGAAATCGAGATTCAATTAGTAAATTGAAGTAAAACACCTCAGGAGTTCTACTTAAGGAGCAGTCTGTGGTGTGAGTCATATATATGTTTTCCAATATGCATTCTAAACATTTTGTCTTACTTTCAAGATTGAAATTGAGGTTTCATCTGCCTCCCCACCCTCAAAAAAAAGGGGGGGAGGGGGTCTGCACATAAATCTAATATCTAGTAATGAAATAATTTAATACAACAGTATCATGACTTAACATTTCTAGGTAAACTGGGAATTACATCAATAATATACAATATCTGAATTCTTTTTAGTGAAAGAACAATTTTTTTTCCTTTTCCATCTTAAATAAGATCAGTTTTTTTGGAAGAATATTAATAACTAATTATTGATAATTTCTCTGAATCAAGGTTTTATATTTTCTAAATGATTAAGATAGGGGAAAGCACATCGTATTAATCACAACTTTATACAACATCATCTTAAAGAGTTACAGCAAATTACATTGAAAACTAATCTTTAGGCAACACAGCGCATTTTTTTTAAACTTGGTGATCATTGATAAAGAGAAAAATCCTGTATTTGAAGTTCAGAATTAGCTTAAAAAGCCACTCCATGTTATAAAACAACATAAACATTGTTCTTTAAAAGAAAACACATTCCACAGCCTTTGATTCACTACATTCATCTATAAAAAAAAGGTTTCAATGGAATTTATTTACACGATTATCAAAATAATTTAAAATAATCAGAAATGCAAAAGTTATCAGAAAGCAATAAGAACAATCACTGTTTTTAAATATTTGTTTTGGCTTGATATTGAGGAATTGGTACTCGAAAAGTAGAAACGTTATTTGTGAGAGAATGGAAGAAAAGTAAGTGGAAGAGAGTTGAGATTCTTTCTATGTTGGCCAGAAAGAATCCCATCTTTTTCTCACAAATGATTATATTTTCCGAGAGTCAATCCACCCTCTACAATACAAAGAAGTCAATCGTAAATTTCCTAAGTTATTAAAAAAAAAATAATAAAATAAGTTCCATTATCAATATGTAGCTTAAATTGTCCATCATTTTTTTATTTGGATAAGTCTAATCTCAGTTTTGATTTTTAACTTCTAATGAGAACTTGACAAAAAAACACTGAAAATGTTATAAAGTAAATAAAAGTAGCATTTCCTAACTGAACTCCGTTCGTAAACCACAGTAGTCCAATAAATGTTACAATCACTACATTAGAATATTCGTATACAAAGAACAGACTAAATGTGCTCTAAGAAAAACAACAGCACTTTACAACCACCATACAAACGTGACAGAAGATAAAATGCAACATTTATAAGGCTCCATTTTATAGAAAATTTAAATGCCAGTACAAATATTGAAAAAGTTGCACATTTTGAATGTGTTAACATACTTATATATACTTTCTTTTTTTCATCTATTCATTGATAAATACAAACACTTCTTTCAAATATTTACCAAATCAGATGGCTAAGACTGGGTCTGTAGCCACATCAATAAACCTCAACATAGTCCATGAATTATCATTAATATCCATTTTTTGACATTTCTAATCCCTTTGGTTGCAACCCTACTTAAGGCCACCAATTCTTTAGAAAAGCATGACAGTTGTAATCTAGAAATTGCAAAATCTTTAGAGTAAGATATTAAAAAACAGTCCTTATCAACAAAAGAAACCAGATCTCTGTTGAAATAATTTTATACTTTTTTTTTTTGCTGTGAACAGAATAGTAAGATACCTATATATAGTCAAAAAATAAATGTAATTATTTAAATAAAATTTACAGGCATAAAAATATACAATAACTTGGGGGTTTCATCCATATCACTTTACTTACATCACTAAAGTTATTTAGTTGTTAAATTAGTTAATTATCAAAGTATATATCGAGAAATAAATTTACAAATCATTTTATAATGGTGCTTTTAAGATAATACCATATGGTAAGAGCAAAGGTTGGTAAAAAAAAATTGGTTAAAATGAAGTCATTGAAAAAAGACCTAGGGGAAGACCCAGAGGCATTGAGATTTTTTTTCAGTATGATATTAAGGGGCTGAACTAACTTTGCTTAGCAACCCATTTATTTGCAGATTATAAGTTGGAATGGAGAAACTTATGTTCCTTCTTGCTTTTTGTTGCTATCATCAGTTTCATCTGGAGTAAAGCAATTTTTAAGATATAAAAATGTTATAAAAATAATTTAAAAGTGAAAGTCAATCTTATTTATATAATCAAATTATTAATTTAGAACTTCACACACACTTTAGTTACTGGATGAAACTTGTAATTTTTATATAGTAAATTTTATCTGAATAATTATAACAAGAGAATATGTGATGCTGAACTACTTATAAGGCAGTCAACGATAAATAAAAACAGTCAATTCCAATTTATAATGAGTTCGGCACATTGGTGGAAACATGGCTACAAAAGTTATTCACTTTTTCATTATTCCTTCTTCCTGTCATATGTCCTTAGTATCTACTTGAAAGTGACATCAAAATGCCACGTCTATTTTTTGTTGTGGAAGTGTTGGTTATTGTAAAACCAAATACAAACGAATGAAACAGAATTTTGAAATTAAGAATTTTAAAAAGCAAAACAAAAACAATTTAGTAAGGAGTTGACACCATCTAATTATTCTAGTTTTGTTTTCAATTGAAATGCATCACTGTCTTATCCTATTAAGAATGATTTACACTTATGACTGTGTCCTATGGTTGTCAGGGGATGCAATTGTGATGTGTTAAGCACTTCACTATATAAACTGCACTGATCATTTCTTGTCGATCTGACCTCCTAAATAATGATCACTAGGTGGATTAGGCCACCTGCAGGAGAGGCAGAATATTCTGAAGCAAATTGAGTATTTTTCTTCCAATTTGTTCATTACTGTTGAACTCTGACCTTGAAAACTCACTCTGGAAATAATCAGTACAGTCCCGTTGAACCATAGACCCCTTGATATAAACAGAAACTGGTTGTCCAATGTTATTTATATAAAAGACACACTTTTTTGATTTTTGACAGTACGACATGGTTGACAGTTTATCAAGAGGAAATTCAAGCTTTATGTTAAACATCCTTATTTTATGTAGTTTGGATTATTATTAAGGTTTCCTAATGTAAAAGATATCTTGAATATTTTTGCCACTGAGAAAGAAATGTGATATTTTTTCTCAAATACTGGTGGTAAATAATTATTATTTTTTCTCTTTGTTAGTTTTGAGTTTCTTTATAGTAACAACATCTTAAAAAAAACAAAACAAAAATAAATAAATGGGAATTATAACCTTATGAAAAGAAATGATTTTTTTTTTCATTCCTATATTAAAAGTAAGTGTTCTTGAGCTTTTCAATACCATCTCCTGTTTCACTTTATATTTTTAGTCATAAATTTGATTCGAAAGCACAAGTGTATCTTAGAATTTGACATCTAAAGACAGTGATAAGAATTATTCCATAGCAGAGTCTTTCTCCACATTGTTTACCACTTGATTTAATGATATGTACAGCAAAGGGAAACTTATTTTAGGAAATTATAGTATGGCAATGAAAGACAGTGATATTTGTTATACTGGTAAACCTAAGCCAGCTAGTGACTGCATTAATAACAAACAGGATTCATAGCTCATATAAGGTACAGTCTCCTGTTTTTCAGCCTTAATTTACAGAAATTTCTTAATCAACCATATTTTTTTTTTCTCTGAATCCCTTGTCTTGCTCAAGGGACTGAGGAGTTCAATATTTATCAGACTGAAGAAAAGTGATCAATATGTCCAACATAGATTAAGAGGTAGAACTTGCTTGTGGACAGAATTGTCAAACCACAACATCCTGACTACCTTAAATTTGCTTGTTAAAAGATCTCCGATTACAGTTGACAATAAAACAAAAAAATGCTTAATTTTTGATGTGATATTCCTTTAATAAATTTCTTTCCTTTCTTAAAGGAGATAAAATTTTAATTCGAGAGGTTTTTAAGAAGCCATTCAGTGCTATTTTTTCAGTTTTTCTAAGAGAAGTGAAGCAGAATTTTTGAATAAGACTTTTTTTTATATATACAATTTTTAGTAGAGGGTGACCAACATTATACATTCTCTACCAACACTTTAACAATTAAAGACTGAAAAAAGCAGAAAGAACTGAGAGTACTTCTCAAAGAATACATTTAATACCCTGCTTAATCTACAGAATACACTAATTAATATACTGATCTCTAATTAAACAACAATTATAACTTCATTACAGCACTGAATACAGACAACATGGATTCCTGATGAGGTTATTTTTAATCCTGAAATATGAAAGGTACAATTATTAAAAAACACAGATGAAGTATAGTACTGTATTAATCAGAGCTCAGATTAATGTATAATTTTTATAATACTTGTTAGAATATTAAAATTTGGTTGATAGAAAAGTTTTTGTGCTTTCAATAAAATTTTTATTTAATAAAAATAAAAAAAGAATTTTAAGAAACATTAAATCAAATTTATCACTTCTCTTGCAATTGTATGATCTTCTAGATAAGTTGCTCATTCAACCATCCATCAGTTTGTTTGGCTGTTTGTTTTTTCTACCAATTAGAAAAATATTTCTGTATCGGTTTATATCAGGCCTGAGATATCTGTGTAGGCTATAAATTCCTCCTCCTGTCTTGGCTTCTTGAGCATCCAATGCTTATGATCTTAAATTTAAGTTTCAGCACTTCTTGATAAAAGGTAACAATATATCTCCTTGCCTGCCTGATGGGCCCAGGATTACTTTTAACCTGATTCAAATTAAATAACGCAAGCAAGCTTAGATATATAAAAAAATTATATATATACAGTATGTGTACAACATCATAGCTCCAATCAAAACTGTAAATGATAAGAATACAGTAATGTACTTGGAATATGTATTGCCAGAGTTTGAAATCTTTTTATTGAGCTACTTCCAATAAAAAACAACCCAATCACAGAGCAATAAAGTGGATAAAACTAGTGCTTACGGGTTCTTACCCATTAGTTTGCTAGTTTTATGACATTAAAATCAATTAGTGTGTATAATGTAGTGCTAAGTAGGGTATTAATGTAATAGATTTACTTATAGGAGATAGATACGACTGCTTTCAGTTGCATTTAATAGTTTGTCCCGATATGTTAACTTGCAAATGGAATTAATAAATTGATCTGCTTTGTTATTATTTTTTTTTTCAAAGTTAATGTTTAGAGAATGAGAGGTATTACATCAAAACGGGGGATTTTTTTTTTATTTGAATTATGAAGTTATGGCCCCTAGCCTTCAGGCACTGAATTATCAATGATTCAAAGTAGTTTTAAGACTACCATACTATTATCAATTTGGAAAAGTTCAGTAGATATCTCCTTAATGGAAGTTTTAGACAGATCCAGAGATAAGAATGCATTTCTTAATGTACACAATCCTAAAAACATTGATATTCATGTATAATGCTGGAATTTTGAGACTGAAAAAAATTAATTGTAAGTTGATAAGAAAATAGCAGTACTGAATACCTTTCCGACTTTAAACTGTATAAAATCTGAATCATTAGGAAAAGACAAAATGTTGATTCTGATTTAAAAACATGACACAACAAGAATAAGAATGTGAATAAATTTTATCTCTTAACTGAAAAGTGCTTTTTTTTTTTGTCTCACATTATTACAAAAAGGAGTTTATTCTAATGAAAAAATATAAATTTTTACTAAGTTCTGTTTTTAGGTGTGGTTCATACAATCTTCCCAGATCCTGGACAATTCCAAAAATGAATAAAATATTTTTATAATAGAGAGTAATAAATATGCCAGAGTTATTTGCTAAGTTCTGAGAGTTGAACTATAATTAAAACGAATGCCGTATCAGAGTGCAATAAAGTATTGTCATATTACAACAGACAAATTTTATACAAGGACCTTCTGTAAGATGCTTTCACAAATAAATTCTGGTGCTTAAATTTTAAAATATGAAAATGTAAAGTGAATTCGAAACTAATATTGTGCGAACTCAGAAATGCTCTATTTTTAGAGCAGAAATGTTTTTTTGTTTTTTTAAATAGACAATCTTTTTGGCCCCCCCCTCCCAATTAACAAAAATTCAGAAATCCATGGACTTGTTTTGGAGTTTCTAACAAGTGAAAGGAAATGTTAAATAAGCAAAAGCCAATGAATTAAAAGAACTACCATCGGAAAACTCCAGAACCTGAAAACAAAGTTTCTTTTCATACATTTTTTTTCAAAAATTCATTAAATTTAATTGTTATTTAAGAATACATCTTTAAAAATACGTTTTCAGAAATTAAAATAGATGAAAAATTACAGTTTTTAATTTATTAAATGCTTTCTTATTTGTTATTTTTTTTTTTTTTTTTGATGTACAATTACTAAATATCAAGATCTGACTTTTAGCATTAGAAAAGTTGAATAACTTTAATGTGCAATGCACTAAATACTCCTTTTATTGGTTTGTGTTAATTAAATGCTAAGCATTAAAGAAATGATATAAAATAATTTTTCTAAATGTGGTCGTTGCTATTTTTCAGGAAAAATTTCAAAATTTAATCATTTTCAGTTGATTCCTATTAAACAAATGCAAACGAAAACATACTCTAAATGCATACTAAGATCCATTTTCCTATTATCACAAGATTTCTATTGTTGGCTGTTTTATTTTCTCTCTCTAAACAAAAGTATTTATTCATGAATTCTATCTTTCTGGTGTCGTCAATACGACTCACAGATTTAAGTGCAAAGAATTCTCAAAATTGTTGCTTTCCTCATGGCAAAGTGAAACATGAACTGAAATATGGCCAAAATAAATACGATGAAATAAATAATTCTTGAGAATCTACTGATGATTTTGAATAAATACTGTAAAGACAGCTAGGATGTAAATGTGCAGTAAAATAAATACCATCTGAGCATCGGACCACAGTTTCAGAAAAGCACCCAATTTTTTAGTGTAAATTTTCAGTTTCCTATATAGTCATATTGTTTATTATGTTTTTTTCTCTCTTTTATTTATTTATTTCATTTAGCATTTAATGCATTCACTATTAAAACTATATACATATATCCCAAAACAGTTTATTTAACTATTTACAAAAATTATCTCTAAGAAAAACTGAAATGCCTAAGTATGCCAACGTGGATGAGGGTCCGTCTTGTCACCACTAGTGGCTTTTGATACCCTGCTTCGTGCCTTGGTTGGAAGATTGGTGGTGGAGCTACACAAACTACACTGACTACTACTTGCACTGAGAGAGCGAGTGTGTCTGCTGCTGTTAGGAAGAGTTGTGTCCGATTTCCTTGAGCTGCTTCTATTGGACAGCAACTGAGACATGGGACGAGATGGAGGAAGTGACTGAGATTTGCGGTCTTGGGACTTCAACAGATAGGATCGGCTAAGTTCTCTGGTAGGCTTCACCGACTGGATACGTTTCAGAAGTAACTATTCAGAGAAATAAAATAATAAGACACGCATTAAAATTAAAAGAACAGATTATGTTTACAAGAGTTTAAAATTAAGCCAAAGAATAAAATTGTTTTCAAGAAGACATTTAATGAAAACTCTTTTTTAAACAACTTTAAAGCAGTATAAATTCCATGATTTTCTTACAAAAAGCTGGGGGGGGGGGGG
>JAFIDM010014012.1:7301093-7353721 GCA_023159025.1 Thereuonema tuberculata
CGGGATAGCGCTGTAGACGGGAAATGATTTATTAGATGGGGAAACATTTAGACACCATTTTACAGGAAAGATACTTGATTCTGCAATAGATATAATGCAAATGTGAGCTTATTTCCTATTAAAAAAATCTGTGATTGTGGTTTGCCATGTGTGTGTGCTACTGTTATGAATTATGACATTTTCAATGCGGTTCAGGTAACTATTAACGTCAATTGCTACACCGCTAGGAGCAAAACTAATATATTTTCGGAGCAGATTTAGTGCACTGCCCGCTATTTCACGCACCTTTTCTTGAATGATTGGGCCACTTAATGGCACTGATGCATCACGGGACTGATGAATCCATTCAATTAGAATTTCCTCGGCATCTTCATACTTTCCACACTTTACGTTTTAATGTTTGCAACCACCCTTCGCTGCATTGGTAATTCCATTCTTATTTTTTATTATTATTCTCAGACTGGATGAGGGAATTCCTAGAGATTCTGCGAAATCCTTCTGACTTAGTGTAGAATTCTCGTCGTACTTACGGACAATTTGCAATTTTTCACTTATAGAAAGGAATTTCCTCTTCGACATTTTGCACTAACTTACTGTATCACAGACCCGCACTTTTAAAGAGTTCAAAGATTCCCTCCTACCAGGGAAAGAAAAGAATCTTTACAGTGTTACATTTCTTTTCGATAAAATTTCCGATATAAAAAAAGCGCTACAAGCGGGATTTGAAGCGTTATAAGAGGGTAAAAGTATACAGAGTTACATAGAAAATTCCAGGGACCGTATGAAAGGAGCGTAATAACGGGGTTTTACTGTATTACAAATTCCGAAACTTGAAATTTGACAATAATTTATGAGTTTATTTTATGTTATATATTTCAGGTAAATTCTGCTCTATTCAAATCCCAACATAATATTCCATCTTTTTCAAAGTACTGTGGGTGGCATTCCCAATGTCATATTAGCTGCCCTATGCTTCCCCGTATGCCTCAAGCTCTGCACTCATAGACTGGTTTAAGGAAAGCAATGCAGGAAAGCACTACTTCGCAATGTGACATTGGGAATGCCACCCACAGTACATAAAATGAAACGTATCTGTTCCATTTTGTTTTTTTTTAAATGGAGATGGATAAACAACAAGGGAACATTAAATAGTTTTAAAACTATCTTAAGACCGTCAAACACAGCCTGCTGCAACGACGTCACAACGCTTTCTTAACGTGTCACATTTCTGAGTGACAAAAGAAAATTTAACTGAAGATAATCCCACAATTAGAAGGTAAACTTTAGTTGTGGGAAATCGTGTGGCAGATTCTGTATTTAACATCTAAGTTAAGCAGGTAAATTGAACTGAATTTCGAAAGGGAAAAAAAAAAAAAAAAAAAAACCTGTTGTTGTTAATAAAAATTATTTATGATTTGCTGTCTAAAATTTTTTTGGGAGAAAATGCAATTTAGTATCTTGCTTTGTCTATGGATTCACCTGATTTGTCATCGCTTGATACATTCTTATTTCCAGATTTAAAAAAAAAATATGAAAGATCTTTTTTTGATTGAATTCTACCAGTATGACAGTGACAACATGATTCTCTAAAAGCAAATTTACTTCGTGTAAAGTCATATAGTTGATTCAGCTCTCATTTGCCAGATGGAACGTTGGAAACTAGAAATTTCTACTTAACAAAATGACGAATAAAACATTTTAAGTTTCCAACATATTACACTAAATTATTTGCTCAAAGTAGCCTGTACTGAAGTTAAAAATATATCATATTTTTAAATTATGCCTAAGGGATACAATTCTGCTCAGTTTGATTCGTTAAATACATCTGCATTTAGGGTGCTAAAAAAAAAAAAAAAAAAGACGACCCATTTGTAGTTTTAGAGGTTATTTTGGACGGTTTTCATAGTGGTGGTAAATCATACGAGACTCTCTTGTTTCATTGACACAATTATTGAAATGTAAAAATTTGATTTTGAAAGTTAAAATTTTCAAGGTCAGATTTTTATATTTTAGTCCAAGATATTCATACAAAAATTAGCAGAAATTTATTCATTAAAAAAAAAAAAAAATCCACAACTAAACTGAGAAATAAACTCATGAAATGCTTATATTCTCAAAAGTAGAAACATTTAAATTCTATTTTACAAGAATTGTCTTTTTTGAAAAGAGTTGAAAAAGGATTCTTGATATAAATTATTTAGCTCAAATGATTCTGTTGACGACCAGGAAAAATAGACCGGCGAGTGGGATTACACTTGGAGGAGGACTGCTGAAGAGGATGGAAAGTTTCAAGTACTTGGGAAGCATGGTGGAGGAAAATGAGAGAAATAACAAAGATATTGCGGAACGTGGCAGACAGGCAGAAGCTTTCCTATGATGCATTAGGAGTCTGGTGTGGAGTAAGGATGTCTCGCAAAAAAGCAAAGAAGTGTTGTACCAATGCTACTATGTCCCTATACTAACATACGCATCGGAAACATGGATAATGAAGAAAACAGATTTAAGGAGGTTGACGGCTAGGGAAATGAAATTCCTGCGGGGTGCGTTAGGAGTTACTAGAAGAGATAGGGTGAGGAATGAAAGGATGAGGGAGATTGTGAAAGAGGAGCCCCTGCAGGAAAGGATTGAGACATCTAGATTGAGGTGGTATGGGCACTTAAAGAGAATGGAGGAGAAGAGGATTCCCAGGAGGATGCATGAAATGAGGATGCAGAAGAAAAGACAAAGAGGAAGACCAAGGGATAAATGGATTAAGGGAGTGGAGGAATGTGTCCGGATGAGAGGGGAGGACTGAAACAGGGTGACAACGGAGAGATGGTGGGCGGTAAGGACTAGATGGAGAGGCTTATGTTCTAAACAGACCCAGCCTGAGGTTGGAAACTGTACTAGATGAGAGAGAGAGAGCTCAAATGAAAGAACATCTAAATAAATCTTAACAACTCTATCCCCTTTCCTGTCTATTTAAATAAAAATGAAATATTCCCATAATTGCAATGCTATGTCTTTGCTAACAATTTTCTTTCTTTTTTAAATTTTTGGGAATATAAAATAACCTACAAAGAATAATACAAAGATTAATTCAAAATTCCAATTTTTGTATTTTTAGAAAATTTCTTGTTTCAAGGAAAAAAATGATTCCATAAAAATATCATTAAAAAAAATGATTTTAAATTTCTATAAAAATTTCAAGTTCAGTTCAACTTTCAATCTTATCTAATTCATTGCACAGCTGATGAAACTTTAAACTTATTTCAAGGAATATTTTGGAAACAGTTTTCATTAATCAAAAAAATTTAATTGAGTTGATTAGATTGCTAATTTATTAATAGAGAGATTGAACCTGAGATAATCCACTTCATCCCTACTGAAATCAAATGAGATTCCAAACAAGAAATGTAATTTGTCACAAAAATTGTTTGTTAAATTATTATTAGCATTTGTATAACTTTAATGATTTTACTGAAATTGTTAGGACAATTATAAAGACGTTAATTTGATGATTCTGAATAATAAGAGATTAGTTAACCAGTTAATTCCTTTTGTTTTTTAGTTCTGGGCAAAAAAGAATTTTGTTACTTCATTTATAAAACCTCGGAGGCAGAATGAAAATAATGAAAACAAATAACTTTTATTTAAAAATTTTAATTATGAATGGAATCCTTTACCTTTAAATTCAGAGAAATATTAATTCCTTAGTATTTTGAAAACTGTTTTACCTATTTAGGTATCTTTTTTTTTTTTTTCCATAAACAAAAAAAAATCTGTTGATAAACATTATCAATATTTAAGCTCTATTTCAATAAAAATACTTTACTGAAAAAAAAAAAAACAAACAAACATCCTTTAGGATAAAATAAAACACTTATTGATTGTTTACGTTTAATATTCTTTTTGTTTAATGCTTCCTTAAATCTGAGTAATGGCTGTAGTTTACTTTTTTTTACTTAAAAATATTACAGTGGGTAATTTGTGTTGCTGGTGGTTGATAGCAATTGGAGTGCTTGTAGTTTTTTTTTTATATTTTATTTCAATAAGATATTGATTTGTTTGTTTCCAAAATCAATAGCTGATATTAATCCTGTTATTATCTTGAATCAGATATATGTGATCAGAAAACATTTAATTTTCCCTTGAAAATGAAGATTTTGATTTTTAATTTAAGAGGTTTCCCTTCTCTACTGAATTCTATTTGATGGCTAACTTGCTTAAAAAAAAAAAAAAGAATTATTCACTAACTTCTTGGCGATTATGGAACACCATCTCAAACCACACATTACATCCTCTTTAAATGTACTGATTGATTTTATTTTTTTACTCTTTTCACTGAAGGTATTTATTGTTTCAGACTCAGATAATTCTTTAATGATGTTTTTGAAAGTTAATTAGTCAGCTTAAAATAAATTTTACAACCTTATGTTTTATCTTAACATATCCGAATTTAAACTATTCTAAAAAAAGATTCTTTCCTGTAGTTGGTCTATTATGGACTCTGAATTGCTTCATATCTGATCAAAAAGAAAAAGGGATACAAACAAGAAGCTTGAAGAGTTGCTTTTTACTAACAATTAACTATTCATTTTGCTGACAATTAGAAAGAAAACAATGAAGAAAGCTTGTTATTTTAATTATTTTAGGAAGGAAAAAGTCAGCACACAGATAAAAACAAAACAGTAAGATTTCTCCAACACAAATTCAGTTCAAAATTGTAACAAAACAAAAAGACAAAAATGAAAAAGAAAAAAAAAAGAAAAGAAAATAGATTCATAAGAAGACACATTTTGCGTAAATTTAGGATTTTAAAAATGTGTATGAAATGTTTTGAGATACATTTTAATTGGATTTTTTAAAAAAAATTACGACATGTTGTGACATTCAGAAGTGCTATCTATAAGTCCAAAACTGATCTGTTCCTGTAGATGCATCACAAATATTAAATATCACTTTTCATCAATTTATCTTTAAAGAAATGATAAAAGGACATTGGATTACTGTCTGTGATTAGTCAATTTCTATCATTTATTAGAGAGATTAAAAAAAAAAAAGACTAGCAGAGCTTATCGTAGCACCCTTTACTTTGCTGACCCTTCATTCCTTGTCATAAAGAAAAAGGCTGAGCTCTGACCTTGGAAGAACTAACAGTTCTGGAACATTCTTTCTACTATTCAACATTACAAAAAGGAAGATGCTTAGACTTCCCATTTTATTTGTAGTGGATTTGGGGGTGGATAGAGATCTAGTTAATCTTTTTTCAGCTGGGGATTAACTGATATTTCTTATTCATCCCATTTGCAAGGGAAAGTATTCACTTCCCAATAACAAAAAGAGTGTTTGTATCAATATTAGCTCTCTTTGTTCAGTGGCATCAAGAAGGACTGTTCACTTTGTTTTTTTTCCAGAAAAAAACAAACTATAATCTGTTTTGAGATAGGAAATAGTTTAAGCTCTCAATCCCAAACATTAAATAAAATAAAAAGACAAATTAAGAATTTACATTATAATGTATTCACTAAATATTTACAGTACTGAGTACAGTACTAGTATTTAATTTCTAAGAATTTTCAATTTAATGGAGCTAATCTTGTTTTTTTTTTTTTTTTAATTGTTATTTTATAAGAAATGAAATATGTAATTTACAAGATATTCTTGCATGACGAATTCAAACAAGGCCCAAGTATTAATCTTAATTTACATATTTGATTGAAAGCATCGGAATTTAAATACTAATACGATATGTTTTCATGATAACAAACAATTATTTAATTTAAAAAAAAATACGGAACTTTACAAATGTGCTGAAATTTGCTCATTTAATGAGATTTTTGACATTTGATATTTAAAATGTTAAAACTTTATAAGAAACATAGATAATGTTCTTTTATACGAATTACAATCAGTAACTGACCTTCATTAAGAAGTTTAAAAAATAAAATAAAACAAAGCTCTTTCTTGAATTTCTTAATGAATATCATATATTATATTTGGTTCTAATTCAGGTAAAGAAAATTAACAATGTTTCTAATGCCTATAAGGTTTTAATACGCAAATTAAAAAAATAAAGTAGGTGTCTGTGGATTTGTTTGAAAGGGAAATAAATTCACATAACATCAAGTGAACAAATTTTTTTTCCCCACTGGAATTGGTGCTTTGTCTATAAAGTTTATTAATAAAATAAGGTAAAGCAACTTCTCCATCTGTTCTAAAACAGACAACAGCATCCATTTCGAGATGGGCTTTCAGTTTTAAAATGTTCATTTGCTAGAGTCAAATAATTGGAAGGATTTGTCATACAGTTAGTCACAATTGCTTAATGACTTGAGAGCAACTTGAGTTGCACAGCAGATGTGACAACAGTCTTTTTTCAACAGTCTGTTTGTCCTGTCTTAAGTCACTTACAGATGAATTTGAGTTTAACCATTCTGATAACAATGGGTGTTTTATAAATTTGAATTTATCTTAATGAAAAAGACGTAATATAATTGGATACAAATTAAAATAAAATAAAATGAACTGAAAAACTAGGCAAGCAAATTTTGTTATTAATAGAATTCATGATTTATCACTGAAATTAATTCTTCAACAGTTAGAAATAAAATAAATAGACTGAATAAATATTTTAAACAATGGTCTGCCAAATATGAAGTAAATTTCGTCTATCAAATTGATACTGTAGGTGAAACAAATAAGTAAAGGATGAAAATTTTCCAAAATTTATTGTTGGGAGTCAAGTCACACTGATTGGGTCATGAAACTGAAGATGTTTCTTTGATTCTTTAAATATTACTACAGATCAGTGGGTAAATATTAATAGTAAATGTTGAAAAAAATCAATCATTCATAAACCCTTAGATTCCTAGGGATTAAATGCAGATGATAACAATGCAAAGCTTTTATAGGTGTTTAATAACTTATAAAGGGACTAGAGGTAGCCCAAATGTAAGATTGCAATCTATTATTATTCCTTCTTTCAAATATCTTCAAAATGCCATTAACTTCTTCATTAATAGAAGTGAGACATGGATGCTGTGGCAACTTTCACAGAGGCTACGTCACCAGAAAGACTATCAACCTCTCACCCAGTGTTTGAACCAAGATGCTGTAACCAAATCGGTGGTTAGCATCATTTCACTATTAGGAAACAATAATAATTTGACATTGTTACAGTATCTAATTAATTATCGTTAATAGATTATCTTCGAAAATATTTGTTATCATTTTGCAAAAGTAGATGATAAAGATGACAAAATGTAGATGATATATTTCAAGAGAAGAAAAGATAAAATCATTAATAGAAAGGAACAAATTAGACTAGCAAACAGAGGTCTAACAAGCACAGGGAACATCAAATTTAAGCAATTTCCTTATAATACTTGCAAATATCAGCTTGCACTAAGTATTAAAATAATAAGGAGCACATTAAATAAAGTTTGTCAACTACTAAAGTACTGACTTTTTTTCTTCACTTATTTCATTGGCTTTGCATTCGTGATTAATACAGTATATCATTTAAATAATAGGTCCATAATTAAAAGGGACGGAAGCATAAACAACGTGATCTGAGCTTTACTATTTGCTCTGTTAAAAAGTATTTATGTTGGTGCTATATTTCCAATGAATAAAAGGATATGATTAGGATGCCCACTTTTTTCCAATATTAATCCGGGACAAGACAACTTTGACTTTCAATTGGTATGAAACTTTAAGATTGTGTGGATACCAAAAACTTCACGATAATAATAATAAAAACTTATAAACACAAAAATATCTCCATCGTTATATGGTCCAGCACTAGCAAAATTCACGTCGACTCTTTACAAAATCCAGGACATTTACTAAAGCGGGACACTCCACTTGAAATCTGGGATATCTGGTCACCCTCGGTATGATGTCCCTTCCATTTAAGGGCTTTCTTTAGGACTCTTATTAAATTATAAAAGATAGAAATAATTTAATATATTTGGGCTACAACTTGATAATAGCAAAGTGATATAATTCCTGTTTCTTTCCTGATTTCTGGATATTTGTTTGATATTCAGAATTACTATGAGTGAATGTTCATCCAGATTGTTTCTCCTTTTAGCATAATTTTCTAGGCTAACTATTTTAGGTCTTTCTTGTTTTGTGTTTCAATTGCTTTCAGAAAGAACTCTTTTCTAAAACCAGAAGGAAACTGCTGTTATTTATTTTTCTGTGGGTTTATTAAAAAATATTGAAAAATGGTTGTCTTACTTAAGCTACTGAACTTCTGCGTCCACTATTTGTTACAACAAAAATATTCACATCAGCAGATGTGCTACGAGATAAAGAGAAACTATGTTCCCAGTTGGCTCATTATGAAAGCCTATATAACACTAATTGTAAGTTTCAAAACAGTGAGTCTTTTAGTTGTACGACACACAACCAGCTAACAGTAATTGGAGACAACAGCTGTTAAAGATTAGTGACTGTCTTTCTAAGCAGACGAAAGCAATAGAGTATCAATTGGTAGAAAATAACAGTATTTATTACTTTGTATCGAAATGCCACATTTTGGTTCAAGTTCTAATGGGGACAGTGATAATATTTTGCAATAGCAAATCAACAAGCAAAAGGAAATCATTAAAATTTAAAATATTAATAATCCTATTTTCCCAAATAACTTATAAAATCACTTAGAATATGGAGACGATATGTTATTATAATAATCTCTTTTCATAAACCAAGAAACAAAGCACAGTATGCAACAACAACAAAATATTACTTTATTATTTGAATAGAAAACAGCACAGTTTACTTTCTGCCTTGAATCCCTAACATTTTGAAAGACACAAATGATGAATAGTTTTGTTGTTGTGTCAATGATGTATGTTTGTCATATGTTAAATTCAAATCCTACAAAGCAAGAGCTTAGCAAAAGTTTGTTCAGGATTTTGATTAATAGCCTTTCTTAAAAGCATTATCTTTTCAATGAAAACTTTGTTGTTACTTCTTTAAACTTGAAGCCAGTTAACAACAAATGGCTTTTATTTTATGAAACAGAAAACAATAAAACACTTCATCATCGGCAATTCATTTTTATAAGGTAATTCTTCACTTTTACACACATACACACTATAGTCTTTGTGTCGCTTATTTTGAGACAGGGAGTTAGATGTACCACATTTGATAGATTATTTGTGCAATACTGTTCTAACAATAAAAAAGAACTGCTACAGTACTTTAAAGTAAATTTCTGAATTCTATAATAATCTTTAAAAAAAATGTAGATGATCACATCAATTTATGTAGATGATCACTGTTTAAAAGTAAATTTTTAATTTTAATTATTTCTTTTTTTTTTTTTTTTTTAGATATGTAAAAAAAGGAGTAAAGTTAAGAGTAAATTAGATAACTATTAGTTTATTTTCTGAACTGAACTATGTATATAAAAACCTTTTTTTTTTTTTTCCACCTTTAATATCTTGGGCCTGAATTACCATCTTTAAAAATAGTGCTTATACAAAGTTGAAGCTTTTAAGGTCTGTAAAAGCGAAATATGCTAAAAAACTCTTAATTTCTAACTGAAATGATGAAAGGTCTAACATAGGTAATTGTAATGGAAGCCTTCATCTTCAAGCACAAAATTAAATTGCTGTATTTGGTGTAATGAAAAAAAAAAGCAAACAAATAAAAACAAATATCTAGTTAATTTACACGAATTATGATGGATATTTAACATAAGAATTTCTGAAATATTTAAAAAAAAAAATTTTAATAATAGCTTTTGTTCTACTAATAAAAGGGTAAAATTAGACACAATTTCACTCAAAGCAACTGTTTAATTGAATCTCATAACGAAAACAAATGTTTAAACAATTGTCAACAATATTTCCATCCTGACACAATTTCAAGTAATTGTTAAACGTCCCGAATAACTTCTAAACACCTTGATTTGATTCTGGGAATCTCTTTATAAGGACTTCTGCATGATCAATATGTAGAATATGCAGTGATTGAATTCTTAATAATATTTGCAATATTAGAAGTTCATTAATCAAATACTGATTTTTTTTTTTTCATTCATAAAACTTCATGAAGATCTCGCTTAGCTTCTTAAAACGAAATTTTAGCTATTAAACAGTTCGGTGTCAAGTTGTAGCAAAGATCACAATAAATGCGCCTTTTACACGAGATGCCCTTCCCCATCCTTCCCTTTCACCACAATATGATATCTTTTTAAAAAGTGCCCTTGTAGGGGGTCCTTTATTTAGAGGTTTTCAGAAAAATCACATCCTTATTTCATTTTTTTTTTTATAGATTGCTTCCTACTTACGTGATTTTCAGCTTCGATTTTTTTCTGTTGTTGAATTCTGTTGATAGCTGAACTAGGAAGTTTAGGGACGGCTTTTGTCGGCTGCTGTTCCGTGGCTGATTTTTGTGTGTGTCTTTTTTCTAGGATTCTTCGAAGTAGACGTTGGTTGTCCTTGTCTATTCTTCGCACGTCCTCGTTTGTGAAGGACATGTTGCGTCGGTTTCGGGAAGTGCGGGGTTTTTCGGACGGGAGGGATTCCCCGGATCGCCCCATTTTCCTCTTGTGCTCCCTTTCCATGTCCAAGATGGCCTGAACCAGCGACTGCAGGTCCACAGCCTCCGACTGTTTGCTGCTCGACGGCGCTTCCAGGCTGCCTCGGCGGCGGCTCTTGTCCTCCGCAAACTTAACGTTCTCCTTCTTGCGCTGGTACAAAGGAAGTCTTCGGACGAGGGGTCGTTTGGGCGAAGCAGGAAGAGGACTGATGTTGGCTGAAGACAGAGGGGTGACATCGGTGATCTCAGAATCGCTGCTGTAATTGAGGGAGTCCTCGCTCAAACTGGACGAGAGATCCTCCTCCGAAGATTCGGTAACGGTCACATCCAAATTGTCGCTCTCGTCGCCCGTGTCGTCGTCGATATCGCTGTCGATGTCACTGTGAACACCGTTGGATGTCTCTGCCGCCGCCGAAGTGGAATGAACTCTTTCGGGCATCTCGGGGCTCCAGATATGACTTCCGTCTCCCTGGGCCGTGTTATTGTTCTGGTGGTAGTCGTTGATAGAATTTGCGCCGTTCGTGATGCAGTCGCCTTTCGCTAAATGGTTTTCGCTAGCTTCGAAGACGGGTCTCGCTGATTCCGACAATAAAAACGGATTCTCTTTGATTAGTTCTGTTTTATAAATTCCTACCGCATCCACTCCATTGCTCTTATTCAGTGCAGGCGACTGTTTTCCTGGAATCACGGGGCTGCGAATCCTTTCCTCGACCGGACCGTTCTGTCCGGAATCGAAGAAGTCGAAATCTATGTCACCATCAATGTCCTGATCGTGCAATGTATCTCCTAAACCGATTTCCCTCGGCATTTTCGCAACTGAAACGCTAGTTTCTTCTCAGCTGTCCGTCTCTATCCATGGGCCTAACAAGGATTTAACATTCATATCTGACGTCATAATTACGATCGCCTGGTGGCGAATCAAAGAACTAAGATAATTGCACAACGAAATGTTGCAGCGTCATAATTTAAATACATTTCTTATCCTTTTGTCTTCTTTGTAAAAAAAAAAAATTGTTTATAATAGATTATTTTTTAATACTAATTTAATTATTTTAAATACTCAAATCCAAATTTTCTAGTCAAGCTTAATTTTTAACTAACCAAATACCCGCATTGGTCAAAAAGTGTAGTTAAGAGTAAATTGATATTCACAAAAATGTTAGCTTTTCTGTATTACATCTTAATGGAGAAGAAATAATATTTCAAAGATATTTAAGATATAGAATAAACATATTTAAAATCAGGATAAAATATATATAAATCTAAAATTAAAAAAAAAAAAAAAAAATCTACTCTTTGCTATATTTAGTTAAACTATTTTTAGAGGCATAAAATCTTTGAAAAGTATGTGTCTGATTATTGTAATAATAATTAAAAAAAATCATTATAGTATATTTGTTTTATTTGATCATTAGGTAACTTCACAAGTTTACGTCACTTCACAGCATGTGGCCGCTCCGCAGATCATTTTAATTTTCTTATGCACGTTACCTCTATTCTTAATGTTAAGACTGTTTTCTGCGCAGTTTTGTTGGACTGCATTATGTAAATAGCAGTCACGTGTGATTCAAGATCATGTGGCTCCGCAGAGGATAAGACTCATAAAATAATTATGTAATGAAGAAATATGAAAATTTCCTTTGTCATAATTAATAATAATTTTTTTTATTCATTATGGAGAAATAACATATAGTAATTTTGGTTTTCTTAATCTAACTGCTGTAATTAAGTTTATTATTTTTCTTAATATATATTAATATTTAAAAGTACTTCCCATCCAATCTAGTTCCGATTTAATAGAAGCTTAATGACGTCCAAATACTTCATGATAATTTTATCTGAAAATAATTAATTAAAAACCAAATCGAGATGATTATTCTGTTTATTATCACTGGTGATATCCGTAATGGATTATAAGCTAGTCAGTTGGTAACTGTATACAGTCCGTATTTCCTTTGTCATCTTTCACTTAAAAATAGTACTTTGTATTTAGATTTAAATTCGAACTACGTCTGTCAGTGAAGCTGAATGGTGGTTTTGCGTCATTTCTGTTTCTAACTCCCACCTGTAACTCGTGGCAACCGAAATGGATCACAAGGATTTTTCTCCAACTGTGGACCTAGATCGGTCTTTTGTGTGAAATACGGATCCCCGTCATTCACGATCAGTTTGATAAGAAAAACAAATTCCATTGTAGCGATTAGCAGCGAATGAAAGGAAGATTAAAAATAAAAAAAGCTGTAGAGAAAGATACGACAGGGTTTTGAATCTTTTATGAGGAAGACGATAGTAGTTAAAAATAACATTAAGATAACGAAATAAATATAAAAAAAAGAGAGACATCAGCTTCCTGAAGCTTATTTTTCGGAGTCAAATAAGCAAAATAACAACAAGGGAACCTGTCTCATTTTGAAAGGTTGGATAATCAGATAAATGATATATTGGGGAATATTTCCATTTTATTTTGAAAAACAGAAAAATAGACTTGCAGCATTCTAACTTTGATATTTAATATTTTTCTGTTTTAAGTTATATGTACTAGACTATGTAAAATAAACATTTACACTAATATTCTTAAAATATTATATTTAACCTCCATTTAAACATTAATTATTTCTTTTACGTATGAACGATTATTAATTTATATGTTTGTATATTTATATAACTCTTATCCCACATTCTGATAAAATGAAAGATGAAATAAGGACATTGATGCCAAACATCGCTTTTGACCGGACAGTCCATTTTTCATGAATTGTTCGATATCTGGTTTACATTTCTCACCGGAAGCAGTTTGCCCACTTTTATTGTAAAGATTAAAATATATTTGTAAGTTAAAAAAAAACAAAAAACAAAAAAAAAACTCTTTTTTAAATCTATTTTATTAAGCTTTTCAATATTCAGTATTATAAACCTATATTCTAAGATATCGTTCTAAAGTCGAAAGCCACAGGCAATTTATCTCAATGTCAAACTGTACTCTTTTTATTTTTATAAAAATGTTCTTTTTTTTTTCTAATATTTATTAATATTATGAGTCGTCTGATGGGTCAAAGCTATTCGTCATTCCTTTTGGCTGTTCATGTGGTTGTCATGGCGTTTTCATGCATCATCACGTGATGAGGAACATATTTCTATTAAATCTACGTGAGCAGTTGAAAACAGCCTTGGTTTTTAATTTTACAATATCTCACGCCACTTTAAGGCTTATAATAATAATATCAAATATAGAATTATTTTATTTAAAAAATAAGAAAATTTTTAATTTATAAAAAATATTGGCATTTGTTATCATAAAATAAAAATGTTAATGTTTTCTAATTAAATTCTCATTAATTTTTCTTTTTAAAGAAATGATGATGTTGAATTATAGTACTTTAATTCTCAGAATGGTTTTTATAGTATTTTAGAAAACCAATAAAAAATAATAATTTTATAATACATTTAGTTCTTTATCAAAAGACTTCAATTTCAGTAAGTATCTACGTCAATAAACTGGAAATTTATTTTCCTTATTTTATTGATTTTTTTTTTAAACATTGATGAGAAAATTTCCATGGCCGTACATGGAAAGTTTTAAAATGTTTCCAAAAAATAAAAAAGTAAATAAATAAATGAAATATAATTCAAAGCAACTTTCTAAGTTGCAGTGACTTGATAATGAAAATAACAAACAAACTTCCTTTCACGAGCTTTCCAATAATAATAAGTGCTGAGCTTATTGAGCCAAAAAAATGTCTTAAATTTTAAAGATTCTGGATAATTATTCAACCATTGCTGAAGTGTATGAACAAAGAAACTTTTAAATGTTAAAATATATTCAGCAACAACAAATAGCCTCGATATCAAAAAACGAATTCCTTTATTTAAAAGTTCTACGTAAGGAACGTGATCGGTTAAGATTGAATTTTTTTTTTTGAAGTCGGTGAAACTTGCCATCAAATTTTATTATCATTAATAAATAGTACAATATTTATTTTTCTTTTCCTGAAAACAAATTAAATCTGTGGATATTTAACAATCTACTTTTAATCATATCACATAGCAAGCATACATACATTTAAAATGAATTTCGATGCATTTTTAGACGTCAAAATAATAATAATAATAATTATAATAAAATATCGTAATTTGTCATTAGAATTAATTAATTTGCTTTTCTATGGAAATTTTTACAACCTTCATACGCCAATTTCTATACAGAGATCTGTAAAAAAAAAAAATCTCATAAGAAAAAGGTGGTCTTTTGTCCATAACTTTTGCCTTTCAAATTTCAAGATCTATTCAAATGTTTATTAAAGGGAAATAGAGACTGACATATTGAATTATTGAGCCAACCTTTCCGTAAATAATAATAATGTAAAGTATAGGATTGCTTATTGAAGAGGGCTTTCAATACACTACACTATAATGTTTAAAAGTTTTAAATATTAAATTTATGACAAACTGTAGAAGCACACAAACTAAAATTATGCATTTGAATAATAAAAACACACCTCAATTCGTTTCTTTTTTTTTTTACTTTTCAGAAAATATCAATTCACATGCAAGGATACTGTTCGTTTTCTAAAACAGAATTTTCAAAATAATTTAATTAAAATCAGATAAATTACATTAAATCAATCTAACAAACCTATGTACAGTAAAAATTCTCTTCAATGTGCGAATATAAATAATACACGTAATATTTACAGACGTAAGAAATGAAAGCTATTATTACAATGTAAAATTATACACAAATATTTGTTTTATAGTTGAATACCTGGAAAATTTTTAGACTAAAAATAATCCCACACAATACATCAAGAAAATATTATGAACTTTAATTTAAAAATGTGTATCTTGGAAACAAAATACATATTTTTCAATAACAGAGATCTGATATTTTTAAGTATTTTGATCATTATAAATGGCAGGAACAAAATGGAAATGAGAACGAATTTGCATTTTTATCCATAATGTTTTAATTTTCAACTTTCTGATCATCAGCTTCAAAATATTAACAATTAAATTAACTTTAAATGCTAATATTAGAAACATGAATTACTGCTTTCATCCATTTCAGAATAGGGTAAGTTTTTTTTTTTTTAATCATCACAAAAACAAGTTTAATTTGTTATCAGTAGAAGAAGGCTGTAACTTGAACTTTTTTTAAAATAAAATGTAACTTTTTCATTGTTTCTAATATAAACTGATATAATTTTTATTTTAAACAAACACTTAATTACACAAATAGAAACTTTTCAGATGAAATCATAACAGCCTTCTGTAAGCTTTATTAAATGAAAATATTTTTCACTTTTTTTTTTTTGGTGCAGCAATCTTGTCCAAGAAGCAGAAGAAAAGACGTATTTTATTCTCATCGAAAATTTGCGTCAATAAATGTACTAAATATTATTACATTTATTTGTGTTGTTGATGATGTTTAATCTTTTCCTTTATAAAATTGTTCATGTTTTCTCGTTTAAAGTTTTAAATATATATACATAGTGCTTGAGCAATAATGAATTTAAATATATATATATATATTCACTGTTCTCATAAAAGTACTTGGCTGCATTTGACATTTTTAAATTTCCTGCATTGATTTGTCAGCAACAAAAGGATGAGTATTAATATCACATTTGGAAGAAACCTCATTTAGCGATTTCTAGCTCTGTCTGTTGGGTATTCGGTAAAACTTCTTCACCTTGAATGAAATCCTCCTACAAAAGAGGGAGAAAAAATAAAAGATTAGAGGGACTAAATTATGAAAAAGTGAGCAAATAAATACACATTTACATATGGAAAAAAATAATAATTATTAATAGCTATGTATTTTTAGACATTGTTTATTCATTAGTTGATATTAACTTTAAGCAAATGATGATATCAGGTTCTTTTCACTTGTTTCGAATGAAAAGTGGTGAATGTTTTTTACGAGTTGGTCTGGAAAATATTTCAAACTGAAGAAAGAAGCCAAACGGAATTTGCCTCAATTATACATTACATGGAATTAGAAGCTGGGAAATAAAACTTCTAATTTACATTCATGATCTTAAAATGTAAGCAACCAGACTATTCTTTTTTTTTTTTTTTTTTTTTGTAGAAAATTACTAATACTAATTGAAAATCAAATATAACCAAAATACAATACATCTAAAATATATATTTAAATTCAACTCACAAATTAAATAAAAACAAATAACGTAGTCTAAAACTGATAAGGCAGAGGACAATGAAAAAATAAGAAATCATTTTATCACTTATTAAGTAATTTTGTAGCTGTGTAATAAGTTGAACTCTTAATTTGCGATTCCACAAATAACTTCTATATGATTCAACTTCAAAAGAAGAGTGTAATAATCTTTCTACATATAAATGAATAATTTGAAATTAAAAATGTACAACTTTATCTTAGAAAAAAAGGACTGCTCTATTTCTGTTTCCTAAATTATCTTCTTCAGTCAACAAATGAAGCATCTGGGTTCAAACTCGTGTAAGATATGGATTTTTTTTTCTTTTTCTTTTTAGTGCTTGTGTAAACCCAGAGAAATTATCCGGATTAATTTAAAAGGAGATCTTCTAAAGGACACTGAATATACGATGGCAAAGGATCACAGTAAGCTTCATTTTTATTATCTAAGAATTTTTTAAAAGTTTTATATATATCTGCTATTTTCCTTTAAGCAAAACAAAGGAACTGTTCGAGTTGCAAATCATAAATTTTATTTTATATTCTTAGGCATTCTATTTTGCCATTAGGAAGTCCTTTATTATTACTATTAATTTTTAATAGTAGAATTTTACATCATGGATGTTTCATTTTGTTTAGAAGAGATATTGAGAATGGGATTTTTAAAATTCAAACACTATGAAATGAAACTCAGAAAAAGAAAAATATGACAGAAAGGTGGATAGAAATACATAATATATTATGAAAACAATAATTACCGGATCATAAATAACTTTAACAATTAACGAACAACTTGGACAAGTAGCCACTTCTTCTCCGCTTTCTAATTCGGCCTGAAATTAAAAAGGTTAAAATACATGATTAATTCGTTTGCAACCAAAACATCAGATCAATATATTGGTTAAATTTTCTCAGGTTTCAGAAAACTAACTAATACATTAAACTACATTTCCCTTAATTCTCATTTATTTCAAATTAGGTTATACGACACGATAGATACATCACACCAATACAATAAGGCTGTAGAAATAAGAATACTAATGTTTTTAACGTTACTAATATTTTAAGATATGACATTAATGTTGTTTAAGATGAAAAATTTTGATTTATTTTTCTATTGTTTACTTGGAAATTAACAATGATTTAAAGACTCGGGTTATGTTGCAATCTCTTCACCTACTAACCTTGGTGATTTGAAATCGATCCCCACACGGACAGGGATAATAATAGGTTTCTGTTTCTTCATCGTATTCGAAGTCTTCTATTTCCACTTCATCATGATAAATAGCCATTGGTTAACTATTAATTTTATGCCGATTATTCAAATTTTTCAAATCCTCACACGTGCTCCTGAAGAACATGGTCGAAAGCGGAAGTGTGTAGATGAAATGAAACGTCATCAATTCAAATGTCTACGTAAAAATCCATGACGTAGACACAAGATGCGATGACGTCACTCCTGGTTTCTGGAACTGTAGGTCAGGCAGAATGACGCAGGAAGTTTTGGAAAAACGAAAAGGAAAAATAAAAAAAAAACATGTTTATTTTCAAGAAATGAATTCAGAATGGTAAGATTCAGATGAATCAAATAATGACGATTAAACTATGACATCAAGGCGTAATTGTTGGTTCAAAATTTCCATTTTAATCATTGAATTAATTTCAAGAAGTAGAAATTTTATTGTCAATGGATTTCAGGAAGATGATTTATGAATCATTGAGTGACATCAATGGAAGGTTCCCTGGAGTACCATTTTGTTTTGAAAAAGATGATTCATGTTTCAATTAAAAAATTGGCCGAAATAATTTTGTTTTTGTATAAACATCTCCAAATTAATCAATAACACAATGAATGCAATCAATATTTCGAATAAATAATGTTAAACGTATCACGATTCACATGATTTCTCTACAAAGACATTTTATATATGATCAAAGAATTAATTAAAATCATATAAATTTATTTAACAATATTAATAAAAAGGAGACCGTGTATTGTCCAGTAATATCCTGTGATAACTGCTAATGTCAGGCAATTTCATTTATTTAAATTCCATGTTAATTCATTTCTGACTGGTTTGGATATTGACACATGAATTAATTGCCTAAATTTGTAGTTAACAATTAATTATTTTTTTAATTTATTTTTTTATTTTTAATTATGGATAGTTTAATTCCTTCATTTTTTTAAAAACTTAATCAATTTAACTATTTTGTAAGGCTAGGTATGATATTTTTATTAGGTTTTCGTTATATAAACTTTCGTTATAAGAGGATTGAATTTAGTTTTGCATTGATAGTTGTACTTACACTCAGCAAATCCAAATAACATTAGAATAAAAAAAAGAGGATAAAAAAAAAATCTTTTCTTTTTGTAATAGACGGTTTTATATTTACATTTTATTTTTTCTCCTTCCTTTTTATTTATTTTAAGAAAATGATTTTCTTTTCCCATTTCTATTTTTAATAAAATAGTGATGCCGACGCACTTTGTCGTAGGTTAAAAATTAATGAATTTTTAATTTTAATTTTTAACCTATGACAAAATGCGACAAAGTTATAAATGCAACAAAGTTAAAAATATATTCGATTATTTCTTTCCTGGTGTCACTTGAGTGTTAACATTGTTGGTAATTAGGATAGAAACTCTGTGACCTACTGACGAATTCCAATTGAAAAATCGAACACATCAACCTCAATCAGCAGTGAGGAATCAAATGTACTACATAGGGGAATCATTTGAAGAAAACATTCCACTAAGACACGGCGTGATTGAGAAAGTAAATCCGAATTAACTTATGTCCGAGTGCAACGCTCCAGTCTAGAGATTAGACACAGACTTTATTAAATAACATCAGAGTTTCGAATTTCGTGGACTTTATTCCGTCTTTGTTTTGTCGTTCAATTTGCTATTGATAGCTCTGTCTGTATGTATTTCATTTGCCTTATTTAACTAGCTGATATAAAAAAAATCAGCAAAACAATTGTCGCAAACAACCGTTCGTCTCGGATATTGCAACAATATAAATTAAGCTACAGTTGCTTTTATTGTAACGAGGTCTTTTATATAATAATTATCTAACCTCCAAATGAATTCATATCAAACACTGTCTTGTTTAATCATATAACTTATTATATAAATATTTTATTTCTCTGTCTGTCTGTTCGGCGCAGTTCAACAGTGGAAAACGGTTGTTCCTGTGTCATTGTTGCGAGGAAGTCGACAAATGCAAACGGTGCAATTGTAGTGATTTCCAATATTCACAATGGTAGTGCAACACTGGAAAACGGGTTTTCATTGTTCATTGTTGCGAGAAAGTCGACAGATTCATAATGAGCATTGTTGAACTTCAAAATTTTCTGTGAAAAAATTTCTACAATGAAACGTTCGCGACGGGAATCGAACCTGCAACCTTTTTAAAAGGTTTGATCCGAAGTCAGATGTCTTATCCATTAGGCCACGGGGACTACATTCAAATTATTGTCTTATCACTCCGTTTGTGTGTGTTTTCAGGGCATCCAAGATAAATCTTTCAAGGCGGTACAAAACCCATTTGGGGCCCCTTAGACATAATGCATAATGATTTTTTAAATGGTTCTTCAGTCATGGGCCCCTCTGTAGCTCTCGGGCCCCGGACCAATGTACCTGCTGGACCCCCCCCCCTCTCATAGGGCGTGTGTGTGTTAGCCTACTAGATTAAAATTTAAATGTCAAAGTTCATTTTTCTTTCCGTGTTTGATGGCGCGCGCTATCAAATGATGAGTTCATTCAAAAAGGAATAAAATATCACTTTCTGCCGAACCGCTTGGAATCGATTCTTCTAGGATTATCTCATACTTACCAGAGGGAGAAAGGGGGATGGCCTAGTTACAATGTATAATTAAATCGATCCTCACACGGACAGGGATAATAATAGGATTCTGTTTCTTCATCGTATTCGAAGTCTTCTATTTCTACTTCATCATGATAAACAGCCATTGGTTAATTATTAATTTTATTCCGATTATTCAAATTTTTCAAATCCACACATGCGCTCCTGATGAACATGGTCGAAAGCAAAAGTGTGTAGACGAAATGAAACGTCATCAGTTCAGGGGTGGACAAAATAATGTGAACATCTGTGAAACGACACGAAGTAGGGTGTGGGCCCACCCTTCGACTGAATTACAGCCTATATCCGAGCATACATCCGTGTGGGATGGACAAATACAGGTCATCCACAGTGTTCAAGGGAGTACGTAGCCATTTTTGTACTGAACGATCTCTAGTTCAGGAAGTGTGGAGGTAGATGGAAACCTAGCACGCACTTTGGCCTCCAAAATACCCCAGAAAGGTTCGATTATGTTAAGATCAGGAGACTGAAGAGACCAGATGAGATGTTCTACTTTTCATTCGTGCTCATCGAATCAGGAGCAGTGAGAATGGGAGCGTTGTCGTCTTGGTACAGAGGTCATTCCAAACTCTTACTGTTCTGTTTCGTAGATGACATCTGACCATGTTTTGTGTAGGCAGTCATAACAGTTGACACAGTGCTTCTTGCAATACGCACAAGGTTGGCTGTTTTCGTCACTGATGCTCCAGCAAGGCGCGCTCCAATGATCATGCCTCTTTGAGAGGTCGGAGATAACGGCGTTTCACTGTTAACACAAGTTTCACTTGCAACCCGTACGACTGCTGTTGATGGACTGATACCTCCTCCTTCACGGCCGCTAGGTGACAATGAAATATGGTTTTCCAAAGGATCTTCATATTATTGTGTCTACCCCCTGTACGTGTTGGATCGTAACCAAAATTACTTCACATAATTGAAAATAAATTACAAGTTATTGAATCCTAATGCTATCATTTCTCTATGTAAAATGTCCTGAAATTGATTTCAAATTTGAATGAAGAGGTTATATAGGAGGCCACAAAAATTATCCTACAAGATTTAATAAAGATTGAAGTAAGATTGAGAATTGCTCAAATTAACTTTGTAATTAATATAGTATTAATTAATCAAGAAATTACTTATTAGTAAAACGTTTTCTGTTGATCCGGATATCAGCATAAAGCGATATGTAGGTTTTAAGCTTATTTAGAGAACATTACACATAACTGCCTGCGAAGAGCTGTCCATAGCATTTGCGGATTCAGGAAGTGCAGTACTTACAACCTTGGAATTTGATGTGCAAGTAGATCTCCTGGATGCTGTCCTAATAAAAGAGCACCTGGGACATTAGAGAAGTCCAATTCAATATTGGCCAAGAAGCGATTTTGTTCCTGATTCCTGTATTACATTTTTAATATTATTCATAGCTCGGTTTTTGTAGCCTATTTTGTAGCCTGTTGTAGCCTATTCCCTTTATTTAGTGTAAAGATATATTTCTTAAAGCTAATTTATTGCTATCTTGCAATGACATGAATATAACGGAAAAAAAAGATTTTTGTCTCCGCTTCCAGCCAATCATTTCAGAGCAGCTGTTGGAAATCTCGAAGGAAAAATTACGTCAAGGATTACTTGAAGCGTCGTTTAATTGACGTCACATGATCTTAGGCATTTGTTGACATTTCTCCCTTTATCACTTTCTCCCTGTTTTCATTTATCACGCTTCAGTCACATTGGAATAATCATAGCTTAGTTGCTACGAATTGTGGGAATTTCTCGTAAGCAGGTTAACGGTTAAAAACATTGCGATAATTCATTAACAACTCATCATCAGAACTCTACGAAAAAGATAAAAAAAAAAGGAAAGAAAGAAAGATATACACTGTACTTTAAATTAAGATTTTAATAATTTTTTTTTTTGTCGATTTTAAGGATTTCTGAAGATTAACAAAGGAATCATTAGGAAATCGGATGACAAATCATTGTTTCTAAAAGGATCAAATTGAGCTTTTTATTATTTTGTTTTTTTCCACCCAGTAACTAGTATCCAACGTAACGGCATTGGGGCAATTTCACAGGCATATTACGATTTGCCATAAGGCGTTAAAAGTAGTCCTGAACTTATTATAAATAAATACCATCAAGGTAATAATAACTATATTGGATAACATTGCTAATTGGATATAAGAATAATATTTATAATATTAGTTTAGTGAATTAATACCTTATAACTGTTGGAAATAGGATATTAATCAGGAAAACGTCATCTGAAATCACTTCAAATATAAGATTACATTAAGCATTATTTTTTAATCCTATTACAATGTAAAGTTATTACTAACATAACGACTGTTTTGTGGCGCACAATATTCTATTATTATAATTGTGAATTCTTGTAACTTTAATTAAAGACATTAATTAAATGCGAATACACACACACACACACACACACACCACACACAGGCTGGCCAAAAAACTCGAAACCTTTACGCGGACAGGGCTTGTTATTTTGGGGCTGGTGTCTGTAACGAAAGGATGCTGTCGACCTGTCTTTATTCTGAACTGGAAGACAGCTGCATTTAATAGAGAAGATTGGGGAGGCCAAGACCCGAAAACGGGTCGAAGCGCTATAGGAAGAAGAAGAAATCTGTGTATAAAGAAAAACATAATGACGCAATTAAATCCTGATTTTGAAGTATTTCAGTTTGCTGAAACTGAACTAAGGAGAAGAAGACAGATGGAGACGGATCAGGCACGTAGCCAGGGAGGGGCTGAGGCCCCTCCCGAAATCTAAACAAAAGAAAAATCTCTCTGAGTTGAAATCAATAGAACTAGTGACATTAATGTAAAATTGTCGCCTCTTACGACATCCACGGGAAGACAGAAAATGTCTTATTCTATTCTTACTCTGGCTGACAAAAACACAACACTTCTAGGAATCCCCGAAAGAAACTTTGGCTGGGGGCCTGATACAGATAGTTCAACTGAATAAGATATTCATAACTAAAATGGAAGCAATTCATTCATTCACTCAAATATTAGAACATTTCATCAAAAAATGGTTTACATAGGAACCATTTAGATGACACTCAAAAAAATAATGTAAAGGTTTATACCATCTTAAGTCCCGTTGGAGCCTGGATGGCCTATAGTACTACACCTTTATCTTTTATATTTTATCATAATATTCGAAATGCAAATTGTACATCTGAATTCATTGATTGATAAAAACCATTACCTGAGTTACTGTTCTCATGTTTGGAACTTTTTTATTTCACTTTCTTATTTTGAAAGACTTCATCATGTTTGTACTGAATTATAATTTAACCCTTAAAAAGTGTTATAATCAGGACTAATTCACATTAGTTTAACATTTGAGCAACTCTTGTTTCTGTGTTGAAATTATTTTGTTCAGTGATAGGACTCTGTTCTCAGTATTGCTGAAAAGTTGGAATTTTCATCTCCACTGTTCTAGGAAGAAATTCTCTGTTCTACTGATTAAATTCAAGGGAAACAATGTTCTATCAAGCGCTAATTCAGTGGATATTTGCTTAATTTAATCTTTCTAGCCCAGGTTAGAAAGATATTCAAGCACATAAATACTCGCCCTTCACATTCAAACCATCATAACCAGGTTCAGGAACATTTCGACACACTAAAACAAAAACTCAGTGCACTTCCAAAAAAGATTACAAAGATAATAACAGTGCACTTTACACAAACAAGAGAACAATACTTTCCAATACATGAGAAAAAAATCTACAGATCACTTACATCTTCCTCTACTACCACTAACACAAACCTCCCACCAGCGAGGCATTATACGAATACTGGTCGTCTCTGTGGTCAAACCCTATCCCCCACAATGATAAAGCACCATGGATCACAGAGGAACACAACTCACTGAACACTTACCCTTCATGTCCTTCCATGAGATTACTCTCGCAGACATACAGACAGCACTAAAAAGGCACACTACTGGAAGGCTCCTGGTGCAGATGGCGTCCAGAACATCTAGATCAAGAGGTTCACGCTTACACTGACTGACATAATCCAACACCCAGAACATATGCCTCTTTTCCTCACACAGGGTGTCACACACCTACCGAGCAAGAACACTGAAACAGCACACCCTGCTAACTACCATCCAATCACTTGCCTCCCCACACTTTACAAACTCCTCACCTCCCGCCTCGCAGACAAGATCTACACATACATCGAGACAAATTCTTTCCGAACAGCAGAAAGGCTGTCGCAGGAATTCCTAGGGTTGTAAGGAGCAACTCCTTATTGACTCTGTAATCCTGCGCCAGGCGCGCACGAAGAATAGGAACTTGCATATCGCATACATAGACTACAATAAGGCATTTGATTCTGCCCCTCATTCCTGGCTCCTACACACTCTTCATATCTACAAAATACACCCCAAGATCACGGCATTCTTAGATGCCACGATGAAGAGTTGGAACACAACATTACACCTACGCACCTCCAACACCTCCATCGCTACAGATCTCATTCCCATAAGGTGAGGTGTTTTCCAGGGAGACTCCTTGAGTCCTCTTTGGTTCTGCCTCGCCTTGAATCCACTGAGCCACATACCAGATAACACAAAACAGATTATAGACTTACCTCAGGCACTGTGACACCATACAAAATCACACACTTACTCTACATGGATGATATTAAACTCTATGCCACAAACAACGCACAACTTACTAATCTACTACAAGTCACCACACAGTTCACCAAAGACATTGGAATGGAATTTGGAATCGTCAAATGCCACAAGTTACACATAAAACGCGGGAAGACTTCGAATTTGGAGGGTTTTGAACTGGACCATGGATTGGCCATCCAGTCCATGGAAGAGGGCGAGACCTGCAGCAAGCGCGCGTCATTGACAACGCAAACATCAAAAATGCACTGAAGAACACATATCGTGCTCGCGTTCAAAACATCCTCAAAACACAACTCAACGCCAGTAATAAAATTAAAGCCATTAACACCTTTGCCGTCCCCACACTAACATATTCGTTCGGCATTATTACATGGACAAACACCGAACTCGAAGCACTACAACGTACAACATGCACCACCCCAAGTCCGCTACGGAAAGGATGACCTTCCCCGCAAGGAGGGAGGCCGAGGACTCATCAACCTTATCACCCTACATGCAAAGCAAGTACACACACTTAGGGAACACTTCCACCAAAGAGCACAACAATCCTCACTACACTCAACCATTGTCAAGGCTGACACACACCTCACAACCGTGGACCTCGAAAACCCTTCTCCAACACTCACCATCCCTAACACTCACACTCAGCAGCTGCGTGAATCATGGGCTCGTAAGGAACTCCATGGCAGACATCACCACGAACTCAGCCAGCCTCATGTCGACATGGAAGCGTTGAGCAGATGGCTGACGAGTGGCGAGCTGTTTGGGGAGACCGAAGGGTTCATGATCGCGATACAGGACCAAGTCATCCCCACACGCAACTACAAGAAACACATCCTACACGACGCAAACACGCATGAGACGATCGACCACATAATTTCAGGCTGTTCCCTTCTCTCTCAAACAGATTACCTCCACCGACACAATCAGGTAGCGTCGATCGTTCATCACACAAACACTCACTTATTAAGAACACGGTCCCGTACTACAAGTATTTACCACAAAGCGTATTAGAGTCACCCTCATATAAACTGTACTGGGACCGCCCCATGCACAAAGACAAAACTATACATCACAACAAACCTGACATCACACTTGTTGATAAGGTCAACAAACAGACCTATCTAATTGATATTGCAGTGCCTATCAGCAAGAACATGAGAAAACTCACGCAGACAAGATCAGTAAATTCACCGATCTAGCACACGAGCTCCAGAAGCAGTGGAGGCAAGATCGAGTATGTGTTGTACCCATCGTTCTGTCTGCCACTGGTCTGGTGCCTCACACATTGCACCACAGTCTCAACACACTAGAACTTCACAAAAACACTTACGCACAACTGCAGAAGGCTGTGATACTCAACACAACATGCATATTTAGGAAATTTATGGACGCAACCTCACATCCTTAATCATTCTTGCACACGTCTTTACACTTGGCAGTATGTGCTTTGGTCCTTGACCTGCCATATTGTTTTTGCTGGGGAAACCCAAGGTTTGAAATATACAAACATAATAATAATAATAATAATAAGCCCCTAAGGACCCTCCTCATAATAAATAAATAAAAAAATGAAAAACTTGTGAAAAATCACTTAATATTTCCAAACAGTAAATTCGTGTCGAACTCGCATTTGTGAAAGAATCTTATGTTGTTAACAATGTTAATGGATGATGAAAACTATTCGATGCCGAGTTTGGAATTAGCGAGAAATTATATTATTATTTGGGATTAGCGAGATTATTTTAGCGACAAATCTTTGAAATTTAAAATCTTGTATTAAGTTTTTTTGAAAGAATTAAAGTGACAACATTATTTAAATGAACATTGCTGAATTGTCACATTATAAACAGTATTAAAATATTATTTATTTTTTTAATTATGTATAGTTGTGTTTATTCTTAAGAGAGTCAAGAAAAGTTAAAATTACTATAATTTTTGTTTTTCTTTAGCTTTTTTGAAATGAATGAATTTTTAACCAGTTACAATACAAAGGCTGTTATCTTTTTTATTATAAAGAATAAAAGGTTAAAGGACATCATCAAAATGTCATCGAAGGAGCCGAAGGAAAGATAGGATCCCACCATCCACAACCATCGCGACGACGCGATGTGCGGATTTCGACATTCACTTGTCTTTAACTCTAGAAAAGAATCCATTCCTGATACGACCCAGGGATGACTCGTCTGATAAAAAACCACCCATGTCCCCAAGATTCGAACTTGAGGTAATAGGCCTATTATTATAAATAATACTTTATAATTAAAAAGATGTACAAATAATTTTATAGCGGTCAATATTCATATTAATCGTCAATTAAATATGAATTTTTAAAACGTTTTGTTCTTATATCTTCCATTTTTTTAAAAATGTGCTTAACGTAACTTTAGGAAATCAATATTTTTTTTTGACGTTTATTTTGTTAAATAGAATGCCTCAAGTTATCACACGTTTTGATATCATAACTGAAATCTTGTTATTGCTCATAAGAAATGTCTTCATTTGAGAATTGGAACCCTAGCACCATCTAGCGGCCAATATTCATATTAATAATGTCAAATTTAGTAAAGAGTTTTAAAACTCTTGCGCTTTTTATTCAAATTAATATTCTTTTTAAAGGCAGTTATTTTCGTTGCCTCGGAAATTTTATGGTTGCTTTGTCAGTATTCTACTTCTTTCTTTATTATTTTATAAAAATTTCATTTTGACGGTCGTTCACCTATAATTATATTCAGGTCAATAATTTAACACGAAGATACACTCTTTCCTCTTTTGGTTTCGAAGAATTTAGGACTTGAGATAGAATTGTCTTGATTAAAACCATTAACAAACCCAATGTAAATCACAATTTCGATGTAGCTACAGGACTCGAAAAATAAAACCCGAGATGGGTTTGTTCTGTTCTCGGAAAAGAAAATTCTATTAAATTAAATTAGTAATTAATGAAGTTAACTTGATTAACGGTCAGTGACCTCAAATAGATTCTGAAAGAATCAACTCCAGCCACATTCGACTCTTTTTTTTTCTTTTTCCACTGTGTCTGGTGTTTTTTTTCTTTGGCTTCAAGAAAGAAAGACACGTTCAAGGTCTGCCAAAACTACTTCACCCATTTCATGGCATTATCTGTTGCCAGTTCGAATTGATTAAAGAAAAACACAAAGGCCAACAACCGAAAGACGGTATAGTTCGTTTACTGATGATTTTGAATTAAAAGCCGTTCCTAGAAAGAGATACGGGATCTTAAATAAATGTATTAAATTCACCATAAAAGTATTTGAGTAACTTATGGACTAACTTTGCGCTCATTCGCAGGTGTTAGTTATTCATCACGACGCAATGAAGACAAGATCAGATCATGTTGCCTTTTTGATTTAATACATGTGCGAAAGATGGAGACCTGAAACCAGCATAAAGTATTAATGATATATTGAAATAAAGTCAATGATAAAAACGTCATAATATTTAACCTACAAAATTCCCATGAGATAATAAACATTACGTGGAATTGTTTTCGAAGGAATGTCAAATGTATTGCAGTGCAGCGTTAAGTAGACTTTCAACACTTCAAATGCTCTTTTCTTAAAGTAGACCTTCAGGTGAATTAAAAAAAATAAAAATAAAAAGCCGCTAGACAAGAGCGCTAGACGCCTAATTGTTGAGTATTTCTTAGACCTTCTTGGTGGGACGCTACACATAATGGAAATGGATGGTATAGGGGAAAAAAAATCTGCAAAAGCAAAAAAAAAAAAAAAAAACATTATTTCATTCAGTTGCAGTCCTTGAAGAAAAAGACACCTTCGAAGCCAACAGCTTCTCCGTTCGAACAGATGTTGTTGGAAGATATTCAAGTTTTATGTAAGGAAGAGGGAGTCTAAGAAGGCCACACTGTCTAAAAGACACCTACCATAAATACCCTCTCATCACGCTAGGGGATATAAATCTTTTATTACTTATGTGGAGAGGATCTACTTGCGAAAAATTCTTTTCATTTTTTTTTTATATTAATAACTAGGAACTAAGCCCAGGAGAAAAAGTAAATAAATAAAGAAATAAATAAATAAATAAAATTTACTAAGATTATTTTATTCTTGTTGATTTCCCATCTGTCCTCAGGCGGATGTCACTTAGCAATCACATGGTCTCACCCGTTGATGCAGATAAACACTTTCTGGAGGCTATCCAGGGAAGTTGTCGACGTGCTCTATCGAAAAATCAAGTTTTTTTTTTTATTATTATTATCATTATCAGACCCTAACCAAGTCTTAATTCAGATCACGGATGAGTTAAAACTTGCTCTAGTATCAATAAGTTTGAAAGAGTGTTCTTTGTAGTTTAATCTTTCGAAATGTATCGCAAATGGACTATGTATTGGGGGTTGCATTTACAATGTCACATTAGCTACCCGATGCTTCCCCGCATGCAACAAGCTCTCCGCTCTCTGGTTTAAGGAATGCAGGAGAGCACTACTTCGCAATGTGACATTGGGAATGCCACCCACAGTACATACTAGCTATGTAAAATACTGAGGTCTGACTAAAGAAATAATAAATAGTTAAAAATTTCCGACGTTTGCCGCGGATTAGAATCGGATTCTTTCAGTCTGTAGATAAGTATCGAATTAGATAAAAAAAATGGATATTACACAGACGGCAGGTTAGGTTCCAGAGCTGTCGAAAACCGGAAATCGTTGAATTGCAAAAAACCAATTTTTTTTTTTTTATTCCATAAATACTTTTTGGCTCGAAAAAACGTAAAACATATCACTTGCGAATGCGTGCAAACCTAAATATATAGACAAAAGTTCAGTACGACTTCTGTACACAGACTAAATGAAAAAGTGGTGCCGAGTCGATTGAGAGAAAAAGCAGTGTGAGATCGCAGAAGCGCGTGAAAGATGAGGAAACATGAGATAGTGGAAACATGACGAAATAGGTCGAAAGGAAGGACCATGCGTCGAATATGTGGATTATTGAAAAGGGTCGAAAAGCGGTTGGTGCTTGTCGTCATGTAGTAAATGGCCATAAATTTGCACAATGGATGGTTTCAACACCAAGTCAACTTAGCACGAAAAATGATTTACATATCTTAAATAGTTGAAGATGACATTTAACTATTGCAGTGTTTTTTTTCCCCGTTGGTAAAAGGACGTCCGGCTAAAGATTTTCATAAATATATTCTTGTTGAAAGCAGCGGGACCTGTTTGTCACGTGAGGCTATTTGCAATTGGGTTGAGAAATTGCACAAGGACATTTGAAATTGGAAGACAATCACAGACCCGATGTCCACTTCGAATCTAACAGATGCTGCTGTCACAGATGCTAGAATGTAATGAGCCCTTAGATTAATATTGACAGATGTTGTCCACAATGGAGGAGGTTGGCAATAAAAATTCTGTAATGCATCTACATTATATTACATATTACATTTTTAAACAATAATATTCATAGCTTTTTAATCCATTACAAAAAAAGAAAATTAAAATGTAAAGAAGATAATTAAAAAATATATTTCTTTCAATACAAATCAGTAAATAGATATATTTTTAAAAAATGTTTGTTATGAGAATAAAATATATAAGAATAATGAAATAATGAATAATAAATAATAATAATGGAATAATGAATATTTAAGAATAATGAAATATCCAAATAATTAGAAAAGAGCAACTTTGCTTCATAAACTTATGTTTATTATAATTTTGGATAAAAAATAATGTTTAGATGTACTTCTAAAATGACATTTACATGTGCATATAAAAACTCTGTTGTGAAAAGTTAGATATTTTATATACTTTAACAAATTGGTCTTAGTATTTCATTTTATTACTATTTTTTTTAAAGATTATTGAAAATTACTGTAAGGAAAATCAATTTTTATTCTTGTTTCTACTCGACATGTTATCTATGGCTGAAAATGATGACATATCAATGTTTGAGGGATAAAGGTTCGCGAGTCAAAAAAAGAAATAACTAGAAATCGTTTACAGCATAATTCATGATCGAATATATTTTTGCAAACATTTCTACAAAGGAAATAGTCATTAATGAAATCGTGGACATAAAAGGATTCTCTTCAGAATCATCTTCGTCGCTAAAAACAGAATTTCAAAAGAAATGCCAACAGATTTTAATAAATATCTGGTAAAAATGTACAAAAGAAGAAAGAGCATAAGGTTTACTTTCCTTAATATTAACTCTTGAAAATAACATACAAAGTCTCCGAATTTGAAATTAGAGTATTCATCAAATTTAAACAATCTAACTTCAAAATTTCCATTTGTGGAAAATTGATTAAATCCCCAAACGCTTACGTTAAGTGTCTGCTACGGATTAATTAAACAAAACAAAACAGGCGCAAAAGTTAAATGTATTACGATCTATTGGTAGATGTAGAAAGAAATTCCTTGTTTGCCATCAGTCACAGTTAATTGTTTCGCTTCCAAAGTTTTTGATTGAAAATTTTGTCACTTCACAGGCAAATTCCCCACAAGGATGAAAACGGAGAAATATAGCCTATATATAAAATAGATTGTTGAAGTGGTAAATATCCCAATAACATTCAATCCCTGATTCAAAAGTTATTACAGGTTCTCACAGGCAAAAGAGTCACTTATTTTTGTGATCCTAACTTTCTTTTGGGCAAATACGCCAAACATTAGAAGGTTTGATAATCTTTTCTTTAATTTTCGATTGGTGATTAACTCTTTCTTGTATCTACTCCCTAAACTGAATCGATTGAACTGTCAGGAGTAGGTCAGGGTCAGAGTCAGCAACAACCGGTATTTGAATTTACGACCCCTTGGAACTACAGCGAATGGCAACGCCCCTTTATTGCACCCAATGGACTTCGGTGACTTATGAGGGGTATTCATTCCTCTGTCATCACAGATAAAGGCTAGGATACAGCGTTCTCTTCTTTCCTCAAGTCTTTTTTTTTTGGTTTACATAAGCTATATGGATAATCCAGTGTTTATAAAAGAGCAATTCAATCCTCAGGTGGTTTTTGGTGCACTTGAAATGGGCTGTGACATCGATTTCACATCGAGATAAGATCCTGCGACAGTAATTGGAGAAATATTCCTCTGTGTGGATGATAATAGACTCTTCCACTGAACCTAGTTGAAAGGGTTATCCAACCTATGGGACTCTCAACTTCATTGAGCAACTTAGTATCTCATCCATCTCCTTAAGCAACTTGAATATGTCCTCAACGAGCAGTTGCAGATAATTTCCTAAGAATTGCTGGATATTTTCATTCTTTGGATGCGTCTCCTGTATTCCAGCGTTATAATGGTCTCATTTAATCAATTATCCAACTATACGGCAGTAAACATTCTTTCCTCCAGTTTTTTTTCTTTATATCAACGTCATAACTACTTGTTGCTTATCCCAGTATTACCGTCAATTTATTCAATGATTTGTATTCTATTGTTTTTTTTTTTATTGGTTTATTTTGTCTTAATTCCTACTCTGTTATATTCACATTCTTGATATAGTCCATTCCGTATCCTTCAGTGCTCTTTAGGTGTAGCATTATCCATTATTTTTTGGAGCAGTGTATTTATCAACGGAGATAATTATGAAAACATTTTGCTATTGTATTGTAAAGAGAATGATGAAAGCAGTTATTCTCCTTTGGGACATGTGTCTGTGAAATTCTGAATAGCAACATACATTAGATAACAATTCAAATAGCTATATGCGCGTCATGGCGACGTCATTGTAAAAAAAAAAAAAAAATATTCCACTTCGATTTTTGTAACCAGAAATATTTTTTTTAAAATAAAGGGTGAGACCAAGTTATATACTAAATGATATCCTAGTACAGCTGTTTCCCGCTAATATGGCGATCATCTTCAGCTTTTCGGGTTCCACATTGATTCCGACGAAAGATTTTTTTCTTTAATAATTGTTCTATTGAACAAGACTTAGTTAAAAAAAAAAGGTAAAAATCAATTTACAAACTTTCCTATGCTCAAAGGGAAAAAAATATTATAACATTATGCTTCGACTATAGAATACATGCATTTAGTTGCATTCAGTTTCATCATCAAGACTTCCAAATAATTTTAGTCAATTTATCATTTATATTTTTTCATAACTTCAGAAAAATAAAGTTTTTCTGCAATTTTCAATACCCCCCCCCCCAAAAAAAAACCAAACTAACAACACGAAAACAGTGAAATATTGTACGTTATTTAAATTAAACAATAATAAATTTACCTTTGAAAGGCAATAAGAACAAATCTATTTTACTTCGTTGTGTCAAACTATTCCATAAGTACAACAGTGGAGACCACATACACGTTTTTTTCCTGTGGGAGGAAAAAAAATAGTATTCTTCAAAAAATGTCTAATGTAAATAATTGGAATACTTTTGAGAAACGTCTGCCATTTGAGAGGTTTTAAAAGAACATATTTAGAAAGAAATTCAGATATTTTACGAAAGGAACATCATCTTGGAAATATAACTAAAAAATTTTAATACAATTTCCCGTCTCTTTTGAACAGTTTTCAGTCTCTTATTTCAGTTTTCTATCAAATTTGTTGAAGAAATGAGGTTGAAATGATGTTTTCGATCCTCGTGATTTCCAATCACTTATCTTTGATGAAAAGTAACTCTATCGAATAAGGCCACCACCAGACGCCCACACAACCATTCGAAATAGGCTGTAAATAGTCACGGAATAGAAAGAAGAATCATCTAGAAAAACAAACCCAATATGGAGGAAGAAGAATAAATTAAATACAAGTGACAGGAATAAATCTAAAAGGATCATTGGAGTAAAAGGAGAACTTTGTTTAATCTTTGGGGGGGGGGGGGGAGGCATTCTTCAGTTTTAGAAGACTTTTAAGAGGAAAATTGCATTTTTTTTAAAAAAAGCTGGAGATCCTGAGTAAAAAGATAAACAAACAATGTAAATCTAAGATAGCGCCTCATAAGGACATGACTGGCCGATCAGTTATTCCTGAACTGCAACGCCACATTTGAATTGCTCGAAATTGTTTTCGATTGTCGATAATCAACGGCATCTCTCAGAAATTCAAGTAATGACTGGTCACATGTATCACTGAAATTTCCGCTATTATTACATATAAACAATGTAAAATAAGCATTTGCGCAATAGATAGCGCTGAGAAAGATCCATTATCTTTCAATCCATTATCCAATATCGTCGTGTTTCGTTCTTATTTGGAAACGCAGAAATTAATACACGTTACAAGTTTCAAAACTAAACATTCTTTTGATCATTAACTTCCTAATGAAGTCATGTTTCAATTCTGTTCTTTATTGGAAACCTGAATTACGGAGAAAAAAAAGTGCCTATTTTGAATTTTGATGTGCTGTGAAGCTCACTGCAGATTTTCTGAATAACAACAAAAAAGATGGTGCTCCGCTTCGCTTCATGACTGAAGCCAAGTTTCATGATGGGAACTAAAATCAACGAGAATAAGTAAATCCAGTTTAAGGCGTTATAAAAGGATGTGCTTGATTATTTAATTTCCTCTCGAGATAACGTCATATTCCTATATTTTCTACAGTATATTACTCTTTTTATAGCCTTTGATACGAGTTGAAACCTTGATCTATTTATTTTTTAATGTCTTAATTAAATAACTTAATAAAGTAATTAATGGGAATTAATTTACTTGAATCATTTTGAGATTACACAGCGATTCTAGATTAGTTTCTATCGTTTTTATTATTCACCAGTTTTCTTTACCTGCAAGGGGTCAATGACCCAAGGAACCAACGCTCTCCCAGTAGCGTGAGATCTACAATCAGCCAAAGAGATTTCGAGCTGAAATTCACCTTCTTTATAGATCTCGAGCCACTTCACAAATTACATTTCGTGATTTATGAATAAAAATAACCAATTAATTATTTTAACCAACAATTAAAAGCCTAACAAGAAATTCTTGAAAGAACCCAAAACCTGCTTTCTTTAATTCTTTTTAGTCGTGAACACAAAGCAAAGAAAGTAATTCGCAAATTATAAAACCATTGAATAACAAACATTCATTCCTTTGAATTTTTCATTTTCTGAATATTAATTAAATTCTCAAACTAATTTAAATCTCCTAAATTCAATTAATTTTAATCTAATCAAAACACACGCAGATAAAATGATTTAGATGCATTGTTAGATGCCAATAAAATTCATTGTTTTGCTTCTAATGTTTTCGATGGAAGTTTTGTCATCTTCGCGCGCAATTTTTACTAGATAATTTTTCCAATACGAAAGATGGATAGAATTCTTTCTCTGGTTCAAAAGTTTTTAAATGTTGGACACAGACTCATTAACATGGTCACTTTATTAGACCAACTTTGCTTAGGCCGAGTAAAAATAATAAAGCAAATAAGATACAATCGGGAATGAATTATAGACGATGCCATTTAAGCCTTTGAAATCAGAAGCAGATTGTTCTATTTTGTTGGTGCGTACCAGAAATTAATATAATGTTATTTAAAAATTCCTTTGATTCGAAAAACAAATCACACATTCCGTAGATCTGGTCATTGATCTTTTCATGGACAATGAAGAATATTCTGATAAATCAAGAAAATCCTTTCTATAGCGGTCACTTCGGGAAGAAGAAAAAAATATCAAGCTGCAGAACAAGTAAGGTCAACACGATTGACTTGGCCCAATAAGTAATGACAGAAGGAAAAGGATTTTATACGGGTCGTTCGCAGGAACGCTTTTGACATTTCTCACTGGAGCAATATTAAAAAAAAAATGCCTGCTTGTCCGGAAAACGTTAAGTGCAGACCCTGTAATTGGATCGTTGATTTCTATTCCTGATATTAGTTCACATAGATTTGTTATACATGACTCAGCGTTTGTAGAGTTAGATGGGTGAAGCTAACTACTGATTGTGATTACGGCAATAAATTTAAATATATATATATATATATAAAGGACTAAATTATTAATAAAAAACTAAAAGGGTTCCTTATTGTCGGGTTCATTTGACTTATTAATTATATAATTACTTTTTTTGTACTAAGAAGATTGTTAATTCAGCCAATTATTCTGAACTATTCTGAACTACAGTTACAATAGTATCTGTTTTTTTGTTTTTGTTTGTTTGAAGGAAACAATTGAAAGAAAGACTCAAAATGTGAAGCAACCCAAAAACTTTATTTTAATTTTTATTCGTCTTTATAGTTTGTGAGTAGCTGTAATGAACCATTGTCGAAAAACATTACTTCGGCACAAAATTAAATAATTATTCAGGAAAAACTAATGAAAGATGTCCTTCTTAGAACTTCAGCCGTTTTCCGAAAGATGGCAGCACCTTTTATTTCAATTGTTAGGATTCAGTTTTTCATTTTATACATTTGACTTCTTTTTCTTACAGTTGTAAGTACATTCTAATTTGAAAGAAAATGTTACAAATTACACGTCTAATAAAATGGCATAATTGCAATAATATTAATTTTTAATTATGTTAACTACTTTTTATATTTTTTATCATAAAATGCTTGCCTTATTATGCGTGATACATACATCTAATTATTAAGATTCCATAAAACAATGAAATGAGTTAAAGATTTGAATATATTTACTACCGGAAAAAAAATACTCGTTATTTTAAATTTAATAATTCGTTATTATATTGAGGAAGTTACCTTGAAATGTTTTGTACAATGCTCTGTTAATCTTCATTATTTCTTTATTGTTTCATGAGTGTCATAAAAATTCTACTTACATTCTTTTAATGATAGCTATAACCAGGGAATGAGAGGCATATAACATTGAACTTAACTGACCTGTCACCAACTTCATTTTATTGTTCCTAGATGGCGCCATCCGTCCATAGATCAGACATCCATAAGAATTCGGATTGATAAAAAAAGTTACAAATAAAATACTATAATTCGTTTATGATAAACGGATTTATATCAAAATAAAGCTTCAGTTTAAGCTTTTAATTCAGGTTAAAGATATCTGCCTAATATTCCACGATGCAATATGATTTTTAATAATATGTTTTACTTCCATGTTATTGTGAAGTTAATACGACTTATGCTGATCTCTGGCCAAAATGATCCATTTACACATAAATTATGCATTTGAGGAAATCTTAATCAATGAAAGAACATGTATTCGTTCCATAATAAAAAAGAAGAAGAAGAAGAATTGGCAAATTCTCAATTTCCTTACATTTACTAATGAGAATTTTTTTTTATACTAATATATTAAGAGAAATTGTTTCCAGTGAATATTGTTTTCTGAGGACAGTAATTACGATTATTTGAAATTTAAATGTGAAATGATTAACCGCATCATTTATTAATTCTAATTAATGTACTCTTACTTTTCGAACAATTTGCAATTAGTGTCATGCGATTTCCAATTTAATGAACATTGCATTCTAATAAGGATAATTACTCTATGACAATGGGAAAGGCACTTATATTGCTGTTTACAACATCTATCGAAAGCACGAACATTGAAAACAAATAAATAAAATACTCACAACGTTGTTTCAAACCCTCATCTTGTGTTAGGGTTTATTTTCAAGTTTAGTCCAAAGAAAACACAAGATGAGGGTTTGAAACGACGGTCGCTGTGAGTATTTTATTTATTTGTTTTCAATGTTCGTGCTTTCGATCTGTGGACAATTTATAAACTTTCTCTTGCACTTCAATTTTATTTTCAAGAAATACATTTCTTAAAAATATTACTAATTTTTTTTTGCTTTTTAAAATTGTGAAGATAATATAAATATATCTGTTTACTGTTTTCTTTATATTGGTCTAATCCAAACATGAAAAAAATAAATAAAATAAATTCACATTCATTACTTGAGTTACCAAATTCAATGGACTTGAATCCTGTTAAAGCCATTGTACACGAAGTATATTATCAGACATCATCACTTTAAATCTAATGCTTTTTTATTATACCAATTTTTATCACATTCTCGACAAGTATAAACGCGGGAAAGTTTGTAAATAAAAAAATTAGATCGTCTCTTGTCCATATACATGCATATCAACTTTCAAGAACAGATTTAATAAACAATTTAAAAAATATTAAAATGAGACGCATATCCACACACTGATACATGGACACTCACAGATGGGGACTGATTTTTATGGGCCGAGAAAAATGTTCTGGGAATGTAGGCTAAAAAATGAACTTTATCAAACGTTAAATAAAAAAAAAACACACACACAGAAATAATTACTTGTGAATAAATTTAAACATTTAGTTAAATTGGTGAGTAATAAATTTTTCGTTTGTGACTCCCGCAAGGGTCGCAGTCCATTTATTTGTTTGCTCTAGAAAAAAAAGACATTGATCTCCTGTTCTTTCCTACCGCGTTCTGAAGTTTATTTTCTTGAATTTTTCTTTTTATTCTCGATGTTGGTATATCAATGGAAGACTTCACAATAACTCAGTTAACTTTATTTAAGCCGTAAGTTAAACGCGTAACAGCATCTTGTCCATATTTTCAGTGTTACTGGAACATTTAAGTATTTACTTGAACGGCCGCAATCGACTAACACTCTCTCTAGTCCACTTTCTCTGTGTTCCACATCCTCTGGGAACCCCGCGTCGGTGACTCATGTTGTACGAATCACTCGGGAGAATTAAAAAAAAAGGAATGCGGATTCGTATTCAGAGCATCATCTGTTCGCTTAATCGCATATTATGAAGTGAGTTTACACTTTGTTAATTTACGAATAAAAACACCCACTCATCTCTAAGTAACTCGTTGCTTACATTCGTTTTTATTCTGTTTGATGTACAGGGAGGCCGTAAATAAGCGTTAATAAACATAGGGAGAGAAAAAAAATATACTCAGCCATAAAAATATGATCCAAACTGTTATCATTTCATTTCTGTTGTGTTAGTGTTACTGATGAAAGAGTACATTTCATGCATTCAAAACAAAATATATACAAGTTAAGAAAATAAAAATAAAATACGGAATTTAAATCCTCGCACAGCTTAAACGATCACCACAAAAGGCATTCATGGTAAAGGGAAGCATTTGATTCAATATGTCTGTCTATTACTTGTCCTTTTAAAAATATATATACAAATCACAAAATACAATAAGTGAAGGAAAATATACTTCTACCTTTAAAATGAAAATAAAAAGGTTAAAAAAAAAAATATGCTTCAATTTATTAACAACTATAATTAAGCGCCATCCATACATTATGTAACCAAATTTTTTCTTCTCTGACCTTTCCTCTCCTTAACCTTTGTTCGTAAAGAGAATTCTAAACCTCTTCCCCCTCCCGACACTTGATACAACTTTAGAGGTACTTTTTCTTTAAAAGTATGATTATGTAATTTTTTTTAAGTATTTTAACATACAAATATTATATATTAATTCAGTATTTACCGATATATTTCTATATCTATTTACCATATAAAATATTTCTTTTTACCGTACATACCATATTTTAGGCTAAAATAGATTGAAATTTAACAGTCTTTAATCTTTCAAATATATTTTAGTCGTTTGTAAATATCGACTAAATAGGCTCATATTCTTAACCTTTCCAAGTACTCTGGGCCTATCAGGGAGGGTAAATCTGACTGACGACTCTTAAAAAGACAGAAACAGCTGTTCCAGATCCTCGTCCAGGATATCTGGCTCTGCGTGCGAATCGTTATGTTTGTTAATTTGTTTTGTCACTTAGATTAAATTTTCTGAGTGGTCACTTTATTTAGAGACATCCCTCACTCTAGCTTGGACGGGTCCGATAGTGACGCAGGGTGACATGACAGCAACGAGTAGCGTATAAAAGGCATGCTTGGTATCAAGAGAATTGTTTATCAGTACAGTTCGCCAGAACATGGGTAAGACAAAAGATTTAAACGACTTCGAATGAAGCATGATCGTGAAGCCAAGAAGAGTCGGTTCCAGTATTTCGGAAACTGTGAAGATTCTTGGCCGTTTCTCGTGCAACAGTATCGCGAGTGTTCAGAGAAATGGCAGTTGGGCCAAAAACCTTCAAGCAATAAGAGCAACAGTGGACGGAAAAGGTTTGTGGATGAAAGCGATAAGAGGCGACTGGAACGAATCGTCTGCGGCAAGAAAAGGACAACAATGCGACCGATTGCAGCTGAGTACAACGCGGATACACGAAAACGCATAACCGAGCGCACAACACGACGGACAAAGTCCATGATTGGTTTTATCTGCAGGACACCAGCAAGGATGCCAGAATAAGAGGAAAGCGTGCCTGCTGTGGGCTCAGGAGCATCGCAATTGGATATTTGATGAGTGGAAAAAGATTGTTTGTTCCGATGAGTCTCGGTTCCTTCTCCAGCTGATGGCAGATATGAGAACATAACGCAGGCAGCACGAATCCGTCTTGTCAAGTGACAACCCTACAAGAGGGTGGCGGTGGAATAATGATCTGGGGAATTTCTCCTGGAACATACTTGGTCCCTTAATACCTCTGGAAACATCTCTTAATGCTACGGACTACCTCGACATTCTTGCCGATCAGGTGCACCCGTTTATGGCTACAGTGTTCCCTGACGCAATTGTCCACTTTCAACAGGACAATGCACCCTGTCACAGTGCTCGATTGGTATCCGATTGATTATGACTCTGATTTCCATTTGCTTCATTTGCCGGCACAGTTACCTGATCTCAACCCCATCGAACATTTGTGGGACGAGGTGGAAAGATCCATTCGAAGCCTAGAAACGCCACCATCCAACGTGAATTACTAACGAAGGGCTAACTAACTAACAACTAAGGGCTTCTCTTCTGTCAGCCCTTAGTGTCAGCCCTAATATTCCTGCGGAACGGTCCAACACTTTGTAGAATCTGTGCCTAGAAGAATTACGGCTGTGATCAAAGTTCAACTCGTTATTAGTATGGTGTCTCTCAGTGTATTTTTAGTATCTCCGAAGGCGAAACGTTAGTAAGGAATTATTTCTTTTTATCGGAAATCCGTAGATGTTTCTAAATACTTAATAAATAAAATGAACTCGAACATTCCTTAATTTTTCCCTTTCCTCAGTGGGGCTATTTCGATTCATAGAGATATACCATTCTCTTTTATTATCAGCATTGGAATATTACAAAGAGGATTTAGAACAGAATCAATATTTGAATGTAATGTAGTTGATTATTTAAAATGTTCTGTATAAAATTAAATAATACTAATAAGGTAACTTAGTTTAATTTGCTTACTATTAATATCATAAGTGGGCCTATGTGTGTTAAAAGGAGCACATCAACAGGCCACTAGAGGGCGAGAGACGTTAAGGCTAAAGATTGAATTCTTGTGAAGCTTTACACAAGACTAAAGATGATTTCAGATATATTTTGTACTTAAACAGTTTTTTTTTTGTCTGTTGTATGCGCATCACTAATACAGCTCGACCCGATATCCTGAAAATGTGCAACAATGTTTTTTTATGGTCAACGTAAATCACGAGCTCTTTTATTTTAGTCTCCATCCATCAAAAGTAACCCACTACAAAACATCGTGACCGATTTTCATAACTTCGAATGATTCTTATTTAAATAACGTTAATCACGAGGACGATTGTTTTGGTTCCACTCTTTATCTATCAAAAAAAAATTAAATAATCTGATTTGATGAAAATATGATTGAAAATAGAAAGACCATTGATTGGTTTGATTTGAATTTTTGGCTTTGATTGGATTTTGTAAATAAAATGAAGTTTTGACATGATTCTAAAAAACAAATTTAAAATTCATTATTTTAGATACAGTAAAGCCCCGATTATCCGTGAGCGGTTGATCGGTGGTGCAGATTATCCGCGAGTGTCGTGAAAAATTGTTTAATTACGAACCTCAAAAAACCAATTTTAATCCAAGCCAACAACAGGGAAAATACAATAGGCCCTACAGTGCGAAGGTCGAAAATTACTGACAGGTTTATTGTGCATCGTGATCCTATAGGTCTTCTCGGAATTTGTGGATGCAAACATAGAGCAAAGGTTTTCTGCTTTACTGTACATATTTTAAAAGTTTTGCATATTATGTTTTTTGTACAATAAAACGTAGTTTTTAATGGTGAAATATTTTTTTCCGTGTTTACACCTCATTTTTAGTCTTTTTTCGGGTTATCCGCGATTTTCGTTATCCGCGAAGCCCTTGCCACCCAATTCCGCGGATAATCGGGGCTCTACTGTATTTAAAAGTAGAGACAAATTTCAATGTCTCATTTAATGCGATGGAATTTGAGTTACCAAAGCTTAACTTTTAGAAAAATAGAATAATTTTTACACAAATAGGATAATTTTGCTGCCCTTAAAACCAACGATGATTTGAAAGCTGTGTTACTTAGGGAAGGCGATTTTCGAAAGCTAATATTAATAACTTCGTGATCATTCTCTCAGCTTCTGTTAAGTATTATTTATTTATTTACGTTAGTTTTTTTGCTACCCGGGTTCGGTTCTCATGTGGGTTTCGTGATGGTGGACGATCCGCGCTGGGCAGGTTTTCTCGGGGTTCTCCCGTTTCCCCTGCACTTCTCCCACCATTATTTCTCAGTCTTTTTCTCCATCTGTCCTTCTTTCCGTGGGTTAGTACAATAGACCTCCGGTCGCAGTGCTTGGCTTCTCTGCCACCCACATTCAATACATAAACATAAACATAGTTTTTTTGCATTGATTAGGATAACAATGCAAACACCCTTGAGCAAACATTGATTAGGAGATCAGATTACTTTTGCCTGAACTACATAAACAGAAGGTAGATTGTTTTAATCGGAAAAAAATTATCATTTAGTATTCATGGAAATACTTTTATTATTGTAGTACAACCTTTTTATCTGAAATCTGTAACTGATGAGAATAAAATAAGTTCCATTGCATATTTTCATTCTGAAATGGTATGTATTTCAATATTTCCTTCTTTATAAAACGATTAGTTCTTCAAACGTTACATTTAATGACCAATTTTCCATCCAATGATGTTTCATTATTAAAGTTTGGATCAAATTTATACATTATTTATTAATTTAAATTCATTTCTGTCTGAATGGGATTTAGTTTTTGTTAAAAAATTGTTATTTACTAATTATAAATCCTTTTGTAGGATTAGTACTTTCGGATTCCAGAAGAATTTTTGACTTTTTTTTAATACTTAACTCGGTGCTACACTTACTAAATTTCTCTTCTCTGTCTGATTGTCTATTCGTATACATACAACTTCCTCAATAATCAACTATTTTCATGAAATATGGTATTTACCGAGATCATTAAATTCATCGACTGACCCAAATTTCTTAAAGTTTATCGTGGATATTTCCTTAAGTTGGCACTTTTGTTTCTTAAACAGGAACTGAACTGCTAGAAATGACAATTCAGTGGAGCCCCGATTATCCGCGGAATTGGATGGCAAGGGCGTCGCGGATAGTGAAAATCGCGGATAACCCGAAAAAAAGACTAAAAATGAGGTGTAAACACGAAAAAAAAATTTCACATAAAAACTGCTTTATTGTACAAAACACATAATATGCAAAACTTTTAAAATATGTACAGTACAGCAGAAACCTTTCTGCAGAGCAAGAATCTGCCACTCATCCACAAATTCCGAGAAGGCCTATAGGATTACGATGCGCAATAAACCTGGCAGTAATTTTCGACCTTCGCATCTGTAGGGCATATTGTATTTTCCCTGTTGTTGGCTTGGATTAGAATTGTTTTTTTTTATGAGGTTCGTAATTAAAAAAAGTTTTCGCGGATAATCGGGGCTTTACTGTATATTGGATCTCCAAAGTTAAGGGAATAAAGAAAAACTTCGTCTCACTTTTATAATGATTTTTCTTTTTTATCTTAATTTGTGGAAGTCCTACTTCCTTTCTACGACTACTGGCTTAATACCTTAGACCTGAGTGTTCACAGAATGACTGATTCTGGTTAGTAAGTGGTAATAAACGACAAACACCTGTCACAGGAAGTCACGTGTGTATTTGCTATTTTATTTACCGTAACTGATACTAAACAGTCTTTCATATGATTTGATATTTTGTCATACTAGGCCATTATCCGTGTACAGATTGATTGATATAGATATTTGAAGAAGAGATATGTTGAGATGGATGTTTGTTGATATAGATGATAAATAAAGATCATAGCTTGTATCCATATGATATTCTTGGCGACGAATTGATTGTGACTATTCTTTCGAGTGAAGATAACCAAATTCTGGATGACTTATGACAATAAGACATACAGTTGTGCGTGAGTGAAGACAACATTCTCCAAATAAATGGCAACTTTATTTAGAGTCTGTCCTTGAGCTTTATTGATAAACATCACATAAGAAGGTCTGATCGGAAATTGCCTTCTTGTGAAAGTGAATGGAAGTAAATTATCGCCTGGTTGCCTAGACATCCTACGGATGTAAACAAAATCTCCTTTGTGAATTCCTGTTATAATCTCGGCTTCTATGAGATGATTACATTATCGAATGAACGGCATTTTATTGAGTTCCGATGCAGTGTACAAATTTAGGATTGATGTTTCTCAACAACATTATTGGAGATCCAATCTTCAATGACAAACGATGTTAAGGAATACCGCTTAGATTCAATGAATTTAAATACTCAGGCGGATAGAGATGTTCGTGTTGTGGATTATCAGAAGTGTCAATTTTATTCGACTTAAATACTCTCTAGTCTCTCCTTGATATTTTTTCTATTAACTGGTTGAATTGTTCTATTTCGTGGCAAAGATTATCAGGCAATGTTATCATTCCTTCTTTATGTGGTTCTCGATTGTCTCATATTCTTGGCTAATATATGGCATACTTTCTCTGATTCTGAATTTCAAAAATATAGCCATACACCTGTTTAAACAAAAGCACATTTATACAATTTAAATTACAATACAAACGCAACTAGTTTCTCCACCGAGAGGTGGTATTCTCAAGCAATTGAATACAGTACTGGAGTGAAATTATATAATATTAAATGAACTGGTGGCTTCCGGGTATCGGGAATGACATCTGGTGGCGGTATGAGGAACGTCGCAGAACCTCTAGCGGCGAGGATTTCAGTACACGTAAAATATTTACATTATTATTACATTATTTCTCTGATTCTGGTCATCTTGATTGATGTGCCGCATATTTATCGTGAGTTTCTTGACTTTGACGTGATTCCAGGTTTTTGAGTTACAAATAGTGATTTTTCAGTAATCTGCATAATAGATATAGTACAGTACTTCTTTTTTTCTTAATTCTCCTTTTTATATTCCAATTGATACTTTTGAGTGGTTCTTGAGTTACAAATAGTGATTTTTCAGAATTCTATCTAATAGAAATACTGCTTCTTTCTTTCTTGACTCTTTTTTTTTTTTTTATTTCAATTGATACTTTTTAGTGGTTTTTTTGAGTTACAAATAGTGATTTTTCAGAATTCTATCTAATAGAAATACTGCTGCTTTCTTTCTTGACTATCTTTTTTTTATTCCAATTGATACTTTTTAGTGGTTTTTGAGTTACAAATAGTGATTTTTCAGTATTCTACCTAATAGAAATAGTGTTTCTTTCTTTCTCGACTCTTTTTTTATTCCAATTGGTACTTTTCAGTAGTTTTTGAGTTACAAATAGTGATTTTTCAGTATTCTACCTAATAGAAATAGTGTTTCTTTCTTTCTTGACTCTTTTTTTATTATTCCAATTGATACTCTTCAGTGGCTTTTGAGTTACAAATAGTGATTTTTCAGTATTCTATGTAATAGAAATAGTGCTTCTTTCTTTCTCGAGTCGCTTTTCTTTATTCCAACATCTTCCGTGTACACGCGCTTGTTTTTCAATAGCACATAGAATTTGGTTAAGTAAGAATATTTAAAATATTGCAATGTTTCGGCAATTATAGTTCTAATTGACATTTCGAATTACAGATAAACGTACGGATAGGAAATAATTTAACAATCTTGAGATTCAAAAAAAAGATTGAATACATTCCTTATTGATTGGGGGGGGGGGGGAGAAGGACACGTAAGTCAAAAAACAATATTTAGAGAGTTGTCCCAATGGTATAATGGATAAGCCGTCTGACTTCGGATCAGAAGGTTGCAGGTTCGATTCCTATCGTGAACGTTTCATTGTAAAAATTGTTTCTATTTTTCAGTCTCACAGAAAATTGCGCGAGACAGAAAGACAGACAGAAATAAAAGATTTCAGTAATATAGATTCTGAAATTTAGATTTTAGAACTATAAAGCATATTAAAAAAAAAAAAAAGAAATTATTGAATTTATAACAATACACTTTTTTCATTCATTTAAAATATATTTTTTTCTTTACTTCACGTGAACCAGTTCCCGCTGAAAAGTTTCGACCCAGGAAATAAAGATATCCATTGATTTGAACTGAAACCAATTAATATTCGCTGCTCTTTCGAATAGATCTGTTAAGAAAGTAAAAGTTATTTTCATTTCAAATTCATCTAACAAATTCTTTCGACCAATGACTTCTCACTTATAATCACAAGCCTTTGGTAATAAATTGATGCTGATATAGAATTCGTGAATCATTTGAGATATTTTTTGAAGATGGCGACGAATTGTAAAATGATGGATTAATAAAAATGCTCCCTTTATTAATATAATTAATCAGAGATAGCGAGAAAACCCTTAATACATTCCAATCATCTAAGGCGAAAATTTTAATGCATCACTTCGTCTTCAAATACCTTCATCATTCTTACATAAGTCAATACAGTAAAAAAAATTGTGTAAGTCTTGTTCTTATATGTTTTCACTGACTTGAAGAAAAATATTTTAATCTAAATATAGAAAAATGAATGTTTGTTTGTCCCGTATGCGTTCCTACACCATTCATCAGATTGCGATGAAACTTTGGTGAGTTGTTGTGCGCATGCCCGAAAAGGTTTCTGAATTAGTAGAACCATTTTACAATATCTGGTGCGCGAGTCGTTTCAACAAATGAGTGTATTTCCTGTTTCAACGTTTGCAGTTTCCGGTGCGACTCGCATTTGCAATGACCATCAACAAAGCACAGGGACAGCTGTAAGTGGCCTGCTCACGCGTCGGAAAACCTTCTGATTTATTCGTGTATGGACCAGACGAAAAAACAAAAAAATATTGTGCATCCAAAAGCACTTCAATAAACAGAATTAAAGCACAAACACTTCCTTTCTTTGAGTGGCATTGCAACTCATGCCGGGAACAGCTAGTTATTAATAAAAAATTCGCAATCATAAAATTAACTTTGTACTTTTATTACATCTTTCACATGTTGCATGTCTGTTTGATAGTACTATATATTGTACACATGTGAAATTAGAGATACTGAATTTGATGAAATTGTACTTGAGTGAACTTAACACTGGTGCCATTGTTACAGTGAATCCATGAATGAACAACTGAGGAAAAATAAGGAAAAATGAGTTTTACAAATAAAAATGTCCTACATTCATTATCGGAATAATAACAACCAACTACGAATCGATCAATTTCGAGAACCATCTGTAATTCAACATTAAGATGCTAAATTATTCTGAGAAAGAGGAAATTTTTGTTGATTTTTCAGCCTTGTTTATCTTAAATTCAAATTAAAAACAATAAGAAAATGACAGGTTTCGTTACCAGATCCTTGTAATTTCAATTACTACCAATTTCAGCCAAATTTTATTTATTGTCGTTGGTTGTTATTATTCCGTGGACTTTTTGTATGGAAATCAGTTCTTTTGGAGCTCAGATATGTTTATTACGTAAAGGAATAAAAAAAGCAAGGTAAGGCGGTTGTGTTTGTATAAATCAACATAATGCCTTCGGCACAAACTCTTTGGTGGCAGTTCCTCTAAGTAATCACACTAATCTCGAATGCCAATTGCATCGTTTGTATTCACGATTTCTATGCCACAACCTCTTGCCTTTTGAATTCGAAAAACCAAGTGCTTTTTTTTTTCTGCATGGCATCGTGTGTTGACATTTGTAACTGAAAACCACACCACTGTTATTGCTACATTCCTCAGTCGAACTAAAAACTTTTTACCAAAGGCCGATCTAAGCTTTCTAGTGGGAAAAATCTGAGTCAATCTGTGTTAAAAGGCGTAGTAGAATAAAAGAAAAGTCGTTTTGAAATAAGGGGAAGTCCATTGTATGTTTAAGTCTTCTAATTATTCATTCTCTCCTAATCTGAAATTCCATTCATTCAGCGGAAAGAAGTTGGGTTTGTTTTTCGTATTTTGGGATTTGCTATTTTGTGGTTTCGTCATTTGAGATAACAAAAAAGGTTTGAAGATAAATTCCATTTTACATTGAAACTACGGTATATAACCAGATGAATCCTAGGTGAAAAATTAACTAATCAAAATAAGAAAAAGGTACCATAAAGACTTTGGATTTATTGTGTTGATGTCACTTCTACAAAATAAAAAGATCTCACAGCTGTGCACAGAAGTTTTTTGATTTTTTAAAAAAAGAAAAAAAAACCGTCTTTTTTTTTTTCACCTACTAAAAATAGGACTTGAACTATTGTTACTTAACTATTAACAACCCTATAAAGTTAATGGGTCATAGTTTTGGAATATATCACAGAACGATAGACATACTTTAGAAAATCTATTTTATAGTTTCAGAAAAATATAAAAGTGTTTGTTTTTATAGTGATGACTAATTCATTGATTGACATCCTGGAATTAGAGATCTATCCTTAAAATCGAATTACTTATCCAGTTATTGGAATAAGAGATTTACATTTTTTCTCTTCTAATAAAGCCTTATTTTCTTCGTTGTTTAAGCCTAAGCACATTTAATACTAAGTTTGTTTGTTTTTTATCTTTATCGTAAGTGTTATTTCAATAATACTAGTTAAATATAATATTATTTCATAGCCTGAGTATTTAATGGAAAGAAGAAATCATTTCAACTATTTCTCAACATTCCATCTCATGGTAGGATTTACATAAAGTTATTGTTCAGTAGCTGAAAGAAAACTCGTAAGATGAAATATTACAAATTTACGAATTATTGCTTCTTAAAAATTTAAAGTACTCGGAAAATTTGAAATCAGTTAATTCTTGACATACGAATTTCTCAAGTTCAATTCTGGGTAATCAACTGAATATGATTTATTTTTACGTGATTTACTTTGTTTTTCCTTTTGAAATCTTATTTACTTATTTACATTTCAGTAAAATTGATTGGCATTGTTAATATAGACCTATTTCCAGATCATTTGTAACTCGAAGCAGTGCCAAGGTTTGGATGCTAGGTTGTCTTTTCTTTTTCCTGTAGATTTCGATGTGACAGACAGAATCCCTTAGCATTGAAAACTGATGACAGTGTTGGGTGGAAGACCGATACTAGCGGTAGTGTCGTATCGCGAAGATGTTGACGAAGCAAGTGTCTCAAATGCGAAGGGTCGAGGAATGACTGTATTTCATTTCTACTTCATTAACTTTGCCCAGAGAAGAGTCCTCTGTTAGTAATCTATTATCGTTAATAGTTTTGTTTAGCGAACGAATGTAAATAGTGGTTCCATTTGATTCCATAAACATATCATACTCCATTCGCTTGCTTATTCCTGTAAACAAGTGGTTCCTAACTATCGTTACGAAGCTTTGGAATCATTCTCATTATCATTTTGAGGGCGCTCTCAGTCGCTAATAGTTAAAAATTAGACAAAAGTTTAACGTGCGTTAGTACATTTTTACAGTAAAATAAAACAAAGAACGCACATAACTAAACAAAACACAAATTCACTGAGCTATTTTTGATATTTGTGTTGGTAATCGGGGACAGCGCTGTTTCAAGGCTTATTGGCCTATCATCAGCCCGACCCAACCAGCATACCTAAGCTCAGTGAAATGGGACGAATAGACAAAACGGACAAACATACAAATCAATGACCCCTGAATTACAAAAACATCAAAATATTCACCCCTTTTTATTCTTGATTTTATTGGGCTGATGATAGGCCAATAAGCCTTGAAACAGCGCTGTCCCCGATTACCAGCACAAATATCAAAAATGGCTCAGTGAATTTGTGTTTTGTTTAGTTATGTGCGTTCTTTGTTTTATTTTACTGTAATAGTTAAAAATATTACGTATTTATGTCCAGATTTGTAATGAATTTTGAGGTTCTAATCTCAAAAAAAAAAAAAAAAAATATAAGGTCGGCAGAAGTTTAATTCTCTGAATGCTCTGAGAATTGATGAAACATAAGTTATATCGATTTTGATTTCAAAATGAAGTTTTTGTTTATTATTTGGATTACAGTACGAAATTCCTATTTTCTAAATGTATTAAGCAATTTTATTTTTTCTTTCTCTTGTTTAAATGAAGTTAATTACCCAGAAATTGGGAACTGGTATGAGAACGCATTCAGAATACGAAACGAAGCTAGTGAATTACGCGGTGTGAAATCACGTGACCGTCATCAACACTTATGATTGGTTGGTAATTACTGATCACAATTGGGGAAAATGTCTTAACGAATATCAAGTAGTCATTTTCTTTCTAATAAGCTTAAACGCTAAAATATAAGAAAAAGTAATTGAATTTGTGCAGTTTATTAATGAGGAAGTTGTAAAATATGACTGTGAGCTATTTGCAGCTTCACTGAATTGTTTGAAGCAGTCTTCGTACTGAAGCAGTAGCTCGTTGCCCAGTGACCTACTAAATCCATATTTGGTTACTCGGAAAAACCAAATGATTCTAAGTCCATGCGATTGTCTTTTGTTCTTCATTGAGTGATTAATCATGCGCAGTAGTTTCCTTTCGCTCTATGAATCATTTATTTAGGATTGCATAAAATACGAAGTGACATTCGATAACAATAAGCTCATACATGGACTGAAAGTAGAGCTTCCTAATTTACATTAAATATTGACAACATTCCTCTCTCCAATTAAATACGTCTAAGAGCCATTGTATTGAAGTTCTTGCTACCAAATGGAGAATTTAAATACAAAGCAGATAAAAATAAAATAAATAATTTACTGTTTTTATAAATAATGTGACAGCAAATATTTATCGCTAATAATTTTGTTTTTCATTTGCAATCCTAGGAAGGTGAAGCTCATAATATCATTCATTCTGATTGTATAGGAATAAACGTATCCCGCAGTACTTTGAAGAGCTTAGGAATTTAAAAAAAGCCCGGAACTCAGTAGCATTGTTTGTAATATTTAATACTGATGGTTCTGTTTCTTAATAACAAACAATGTTTAGATTAATTAGGAACAGAAACCACAGAAATGTAAGTATTACTTTGGTCGTTTTTCTGCCAATGAAATCGATGTCTGGACAATGCTGTTTTCTTTTTCCTCAGTTACTTCAATTGAAAACAAGACATGATGTAAATAATAACAAAAATCTCACTTCTCTTTCATTTCTATCAGTCTCTCAGCATTTCTATTTAGAAGATGTTATAGCAAGGTAATTAATAAACAAGGCTTGTTTTCATGCACATAATAAAGTAAATAAACCAGTAAATTTCCCAGAAGACTTCAGTTTCCTGTTGAATTTGTTGTATAAATTTTCATGTAATCTGTTGCTTATTTCACTTGTAAATGCCCTCTCTCGAACTTGGCGAAACAAGTCGTGTAATTTGCTTGGTTATTAAAATTGTATTCATAATTTTAATCAGGTGTACGGCTTTATCAATCATTCTAACTAATAGTAAACCAGTGGTTTTTCAATTTTTTTTCGCGTTCTCAGATTTCTTCAACTACTTACCACAAAGCTATTGGTGCATAATTCAAATTATTTATCTATATACAAATAAAATTCTAAAATTTAGAGTAAAAAATCTAAAATAAATTATATAATTTTCAATAATAATTACGTAATCCATTTAAAAGGATTACGTAATTATTTACGTAAGTGTTTAATATTTTTAGCGGCCCCAAAACCGCTAGGGGACCGCTCTTGCTTTTGCCCTGTCTGGATGTCACACTCTGTAGCGGCCAAATGGTTAGAGCTACTAGAATGAAACCTTCACCATTGTGTTCAGCATCAAAAAGTAGGTGACCACGTACAAAAAATCAGACCTCTAGGACCATTCCCTGACACCCCAAGGCGTTTTCTGTATTTTAAAGGCGTTTTTAAAAGAAAGACATCGTCTTTGGGGGTCAGGGAGTGGTCGTAGACGTCTGATTTTTTACACGTGGTCACTAACTTTTTGATGCTGAACACAATGGTGAAGGTTTCATTCGAGTATCTCTAACCGTTTGGCCGCTAGAGTGCGCCATCCAGACAGCATAAAAGCAATGTTAGCGGCCCCTAAGTTACAGCTTGCATGTAAAACTTAGGGGCCGAAACCTTCACCATTGTATTCAGCATCAAAAAGTAAATAAAATATAAAAAACACACACATAAATTTAAAATAAAAATTAAAAAGAAATGAAGGCTTTCAAAT
>JAFIDM010014012.1:7359206-7396050 GCA_023159025.1 Thereuonema tuberculata
CCAAGCCATACTTTTTGACCAAGATATAGGGTTTTTAGAGTTAGGCCCCCTTGTAGAGTGAGGGGCTTTGCACTATATGAAATCTGATAACTTTTTAACAGTGAAAGCATTATGAGCATCTTGACAACGTATTTTACATGAAATGTTTTGGGTGAGATGAAATAGTTCCATGAAACGGCCAAGCCATACTTTTTGACCAAGATATAGGGTTTTTAGAGTTAGGGCTTGTAGAGTTAGGCCTCGTAGAGTTAGGGGCTTGGCTCTACATGAGATCTCATATCTTTTTAACAGTGAAAGCATTATGACAGGTGAGTCTTGGCAACTTATTTTACACGAAGTGTTTTGGGTGGGATTTCATTTCTTTTTGTAGGATGAGATCTGATAACTTTTTAACAGTGAAAGCGTTATGAGCATGCGAGTCTTGGCAACCCCTTATTTTACACGAAGTGTTTTGGGTGGGATTTCATTTCTTTTTGTAGGATGAGATCTGATAACTTTTTAACAGTGAAAGCGTTATGAGCATGTGAGTCTTGGCAACTTATTTTACATGAAATGTTTTGGGTGGGATTAACTATTACAACTAAATTTAGTTTTAAGATTATTTAGAAAATGGATTTTTTTTCAATACCCTACTTTTCTGTTTTTCTATTGGTCAACTTGTATATACAAGCTGTTTGCACTTTGGAAGAAATCACATTATTACACAGTATTATTTAGGCCGAAGCATTGAGGGTACGACGTATTTCAGATCTTAATAAAATCCAAAGTATAAAAGCTAGATAAATGAAACTTAGCGTATTTCATTAGTATGGTAATTGCATCTTATCCTGAAAATTTGAGCTCTCTAGTATTATCCAGGCCGAAGCTATGAGGGTTCGATAATGCATAACCAGACCCCTCTTTATAAGGGGTTGGAGGGTGAAAGTTACGGATTTCTTAATTTTTTTGTTTTTTGTGTGCTAATCCTAGCCTGCATACCAAATTTCAGCTTTCTAGGACTTCAGCAAGTACCCTAGAGGTTTTGATGATCATGAGTCAGTCAGTCAGTGAGTGAGTCAGTGACGGAATCGACGTATTTTAGGTATTAATAAAATCCAAAGTATAAAAGCTAAATAAATGAAACTTAGCGTATTTCATTAGTCTGGTAACTGCATCATATCCTGAAAATTTGAGCTCTCTAGTATTATCTAGGCCGAAGCTATGAGGGTTCGAAAATACGACGAAACACTTCCAGAAAAGGTACGTAGTGCCCTTCCTGCCTTCGGCTCGTCTTGGCGGGGGCACTGCCGTGCCCCCAGATTTATGAGTACGGATTTGCTCGCCGGCCTAATGATGTTACTTACATTTTAATAAGTGCTTCACTTCACTGCATTGTTTTCATTTATTTACCTTTTATTTTGTTTATAAACATCTCCACGTGCTTTCTGGGCACTTTTCACCTCCTTTCCCCGATCGTCACCAGATGTCACTTATGTATCCCTTAACCACGCCTCCTTCTCTTCCATTGATCCATTGTTGCTACGGGGTTTCCTTACTCCCTGCCTGCTTCCTATCCCTTATTGGTCTATCCATCCTTTATATACTGATGTTTTCTCGTAAGACATCATTCCCCTCCGATGTCCAATCTGTAATTTGGACGCCACTAGTAGGGAACTTTTTAAGTGTAAATATTTTTTCATTTTGTAATCAAATGCGTTGCCTAATGTAATTTTTACCTAAAACAAATTCACGCACATTAAATATTATGCCAATAAATAAATTTCTTTTTTTCTTTTTCTACAATTATAATTTTAAATTATTGAGCTTTTATTAATCATCATCATTTTTTTTATCTCTTCTTTAATATTATAAAAATGTTACCTTACAGAAAGAAAAGTAATTATTTCTTTAATTATAAGCAGATGAGACTTAGTGTTTTCAGGCATTTTTAAAATAAATAAATAAATTCGGAAATGATATTTCAGAATTATCAACATTAATAATAATATTGATATTAATATCACAGATAGAATCCTCATGGTAATGATTTCCACAATTAGTACAAATACTAGAATAAAATTTCAGGCTTCCTTATAAAAATAGTTTTATTCTGTTATTGATTCTATATCGCTCTTTTCTAACATTCAGTATATTTTAAACCCCATTTAAGTAAGAAGCATCTGGAAGACCGAGCTTTGTTCGGTAAAATAAAACGAAAATAAAATAAGAATACTGTAGACAATCACCTTTCGGGGAAATGGACAGCTCCGCAGTAAATACACGCTATGTTGAAAGGAAACAGTTTTAAAAATTATTATTAAGTAAATTATTATTTTATTACATGCAAAAATAAAGTTATTATTTTATTCATGTAAAAATATACAGAACAAGAATTTATTAAGAATAAAATAAAAAGAAAATAATGTAAGAACGCTGTAGACAATAACCTGGCACCCAGGTTCCACGTCAATCAATTATCCCCTCAATGAGTTTTCTCGAAGTTGAGACCTAACTAAATCACTTTCTCACACCCGTTTCCTCAAAATCCTTAGGCCCGTTTTCAAGATAAAATTTACAACAGTAGCTCGCTTTTTAGTACAGTATTTGATTTGATAACATAAATGTATTTCACTTTTTGAAGCAAAAAAAAACAAAAACAATCGTGAGTGATAGAGATGAATTTATCATATCTCTAAAAATTGTCTTTTCTAAAATCTAAAAACTCTGACACTTTCCATTCAGATTTGCACACGTATCACCAGTGCACAAACTTACAAACGTACAAACAGTGAAGGCTCTTAACTTTTTTTTGTAGTCCTAAAGACTTCCAAAATGTATGTTCCTGTATATCTTAACTTCTTTCTACTTAGCAGATATCAAATCACAAGTATAGCTGAAGAGTACAGGTATTTACCTGCAAGACTATGTGAAATTTACTCTTTTTTACAGGATTAGAAAGTGATAACATCAAACAACAGATAGAAAGTTGAAAAATAATATATTGGTTTGCTAAAAGACAGTAGTTGCTTTTATGTTTTTGTTGATTTGTCTACTAATAATAATTTCCAATTTTCGCATCCACGGTTCAACACTACTTCAGTGTAATTCAGTTGTTTATCAGACTTTTGTGGTTCCTTAACAACTTCGGTAAAGCAAAATGTTCCAGTAACCACCTCATCTACAACAATCAAACAGACCACAAATAAACAGTCATCAGAATTAACGAATTATTAAGTCAGATACTATTTTTATGCTGAATAATTTCGCATTCTAAATTCTCAAAGTTTAATAAAAAGAAAAAAAAGTTAATCGGGGAGGCGCAATGGGAGTCAAATTTGCACAGAATGTGATTTAAGAAAAAACTTTGTTCGACTTTTAAGGTCGTTCAACCAAAAAAAAAGTCATGTCCTTTCTCAGATGGGGGTGGGTTCCAACTCAAAAAAACAGGTCCAAAACCCTAGATTTATTCCATTTTTGAGTGGGGTATTCTAACCTCCTAACAAGCCCACTGAATCTTACATGCCACAGACCTCCACGAAACATTACTTTAGATCTTTGGTCTGATATCTACGTAGATACTGGGTTACGATGCTGTGTGATATATCGATATTCATTCTTTCTCCTCATCTGTCAAGTAGATATTTATTAGAATCTATTTGAATCTATCTCTTGAATTACAGATGGTCTTGTATAAAGCCTAGAGCAATGACAGTTCCTTCATTTGCGATGACTGCATTTATCCCAACAAAAGAAAATAATGAATATAAAATCAATGCAATTTAAACTAATTTTGTGAAAAGCTTTAAAGATGTCATAGAAACTTTCAGCACATATTGTGAATCCGTAGTTTCTTCGATCTTTTTAGTTAACGTATTTTAATTCATTTCTTTCTTTTTTTCCTGTTTAGAACCGAAGAAAGTTCAGTCTGTTCTACCTATGTTGTTGTCTTATCTGACATTTGCATCTTTACTTAAGTTCTAATGTAACGAAGATGTTTTCCTGTTCATTGGAGTCCTTGAACGACGAAGAACGAAATCGAAAAGGAAAAAAAAAAGGTACTTTCTCACCGTTTCAAGACCCATTTGCGTGACATTGTTTCAGCGTTGATTCATCAACTCCTGCCCAATGCCTCTCCTTCCCCCCTCCCCCCTTCAAAATCACCATCAGACAATCGCCCGAGTAAAAAAAAAAAAACTAGGTCTGCCGCCACGCGCGTCTCGGAGCACGCTTGGCCCGAATCGCAGAGTGGGTGTAGAAACAATTCCGACATCAGCACACGTTGAGATCTTAGCGGCTTTGGTTCCAGAGGTTGTTTTTTTTCAGCATCCATAGATAAGGAAAACCTCCGGAGAACGTCCCTAACGCCGGCGGCCACACCGAAGTCAAACATCGGCGACCACTTTGCCCAAGGGAACGGTCACCTGCTCACGGAATGCCGGGCTTTTTCCTCGGACGGTATTCGACGACCCGACCGCCGAGAAACCACAACGCACTGCCGAGAAGAGAGTAGAGATACCGGCTTCCAACTCATGGAATAATACGAGTGATGTGAATTCAGGAGTAAGTTGATTTCTATCACGATTTCACTTCTTACAATCTAAGTAAGCATTGGATTAAATGTTTCATCTTGTCCATTCTCCAAGTTTCTAAAAAGAAAAAAAGTCCTCGGATTCAATTAAAAAAACCCAGCGTAAATCTATTTTAAGACAATTTTGGTTATCTATATATTTCTACATTTGTTAAATAAAAATAGTGCATAACTTAACTATTTACTGGGAGTTTATCAGTTTTCTGGAAGTTGTTATCCTACATTAAGAAAAGACTATTTCTTTGTGTTGAAATGAAAAAAACAAAACAGTGTCCAGAAAACCGATTCCAGAAAGAAAAACAAAACAAAGAAATAAATAAAAAGTCTTATCTTTAAGTGTGAATTCAAATTCAGTGTTTTTACAGTTCATTGCAAAATGATTTATGCACAATTAAAATAGTGAACTTCTTTAATTCTTAGAAAAATCATTTTTTTAAAGACGTCATAAGCTAACCTTTGCAACACCCTCTGGTGATAATCACACAAACAACAATGAATATCCGTTGGAAGACAGGAAGTGTGACATCACACCTATTCTTCTTTTGAATTCTTGGATTTCGGAAAGAAAAACTCCAAAAGGAATAATAGTAATACGAAGAAAGACTCAGTTAAACCAACCTACATTTTCTTGAAGTGCAGGCAACAGTTTTTCTGCTGATCTAATACCTGTTATCCAAAGATCACGTTCACTTGATCGCTTGTGTAACTTCACTGATTTCTTGTTTAGAATTCAGGAAAACTGGAACAGAGATGAAAGCAGCGCTTTCCTGAAAGAGTGTTTTCAAATTCAAGTGTCGAAAATTCAAGAAACATCCTCCTGAGACGCTAGAATTATTGACATTCTTGAATTGGTAAACATTGGTCATTGTTGGAATAGTTTCACTTGTGAAGTAATAGTAACAAACCTAGTACTCGTCAAACTGACTTTCATATAATTATATATTTGGTTTCTCGATAAGAATCTGCTTTATATTGAGTGTGATTCGTTTTTATAAATTCTGAACATTTGAGCATTTGTTCTGAATCAAAGGACTCTATTTAATATCAACATCCACAAGGAATTGAACTAGGAAAAGAAAACGGGCAAGTATGTGTTTCATGCCTTGGGACATTCAGTGAACACAGTTCATCTGGGCTACTTCGAAAAGGTGCGTCCAAGTCCTCTTATACAAGTAAGTAAATTATTCCGTATTTAAACCACCATTAATAAAGCCATTCACCTGGTTAAATTAAGAAAACTAATTTATACAAGAATGAAAATTTATGCAAAGAGCTGAAGAGTTGTATAAATTACTTTTGTTAATTTAACCAGGTAGATGGCTGTATTCCTTATTTTCCTTGTGATATCCTAAGAAATACATACTTTCACTCCGCAAAATTTGCCTTTTTTTTTTTATCTGAATTTAATATATTAATAATCATTTACTTATAGAAAGTGTATATTTAAACAAAAATAATTATAAAATTGCTCAGATGATAATTTTCTTTTGTTTTAAGAAAAATTTAATTTTACTTCAACAATGTTATATAATGTAAGGTATTAAATCAAAGAAAATTCCAGACAAATTCTTATGAATTCAAAAGATAATTAATAATCGATTAAAATCACTTCATTCCTGATTTTATTCTTTTTATTAAGGAAAAAGTTTTATTTTACTTTGTTAACGAGTTTTAGTTTTTTTAACAATATTATTGCAATCAATTCAATTGTTCTAAAATTTTGAAGTTTGATTTTAATATGTTAATTTTAAAAAAAGTCAATTTTCTTTTTATTTTTAATAATATGATAAGTTTACAGTAAAAAAATTAAGTTATCTGAAATGTTTAATAATTATGCTCTGATAAAAGAGTTAAAAAGTAAAAGAGTAAATAAATTCAAAAAAAAAAAAAAAAATTCAGGAAAGATTTAAATAAAAATTAGGCATTTTTAAAATATAGTATTCCTTTTTATGAATAATAGTTATCAAGAATTTTTATGGTCAAAAATAATCTCGTATTTATTTTTAATGAAATCTTGAAATAAAGAATCTTATAAATTAAGAATTTATTGAAATCTATCAAGAAAAGGAACATTACAAGCATTCACATCAAGATTTCTTTCATTATTGATTGAAGACCTTGTTTTTGATAATAAATAAAGGTGTATCTCTTTTAAAACATCCAATTCGGTATTAACGTGTTAAAAAGTTTAAAAATTATGACATTTTCGCAATGCGATTGAAAGCTGTAATAATAGGAACTTTTTATATTTATACGTCGATCCAAAAATGTGAGTTTCATTTAACTTAATCAAGTAATCCATACATTTGGTTTTGAATAAAATAAACAAAAATGTTATAGATTGTTCCAGATTTCTTAACATGCCGATCTAATTTTCTAATGCTTTATTAGTTTTCATATCATTGGTTTTATAATATTACTAATATTAAAGCATTAATTAATTCTTAGACCAAATTTTACAACTGATTATAAAGACTATATTCAATTTTAAATTCATTTTGATTATTGTTTATTACCTAAAAGTATTATACTTGACCTTTTATAAGATTATCATAAGAATGAATGATAACGTTACAATGGTATTGAATTGAAGAACAACATACGTCCTGTTACTATTAGTAACTTTAATCTTAAAAAAATTAAAACATACTGTATAGTATGTGGCCTATATTGATAATTCTTTTAAATTTCTTAAGATTAATATTAGGTTACTAACAGCAATATTGACGATTCCACTATTACTTAAATGTAAAATGAATACAGCATTCTTTATTGTTTCTGTGCACAGTTGTCGGACACCTGTGGATTCAATTACCATTTAAGTGTATATTTAAATCTTGTGCTATAAACAAAATGTTACTGAATTACTTTGAGTGATCCCTTTTTGCACTCTAACGCTGAACTGTATTGTTATATTGTTGTACGCTATTTTGTCCACAGGCAATGTGACGCATTTTACAATTATTCATGAATCAGAGTTAGAAGAGCTGTAAGTTTTATCTGGATAATCAAAAAGAAAGAAATAACACTAACGTTTGTAATGACATGATTAAATGTTCTTTTTTTGTTTGTTTAATTAAAATCAATCCATCTCAAAACGGATGTAAAAGTTCTACAAACCCTTGTGCAGTTTAGATTTACAATAACTTCAAGACCCTTCGAAACTTTAATAATACCACAACTTTTTCTCAACTGCGTTGGCTGGAATCCAGTTATTTGAAATCGTCATTGAAGTCTGTCTCTTTACATCATCAATCCTTAATTCATCAATAAGAGAAGGATTATATAAGGGAATTATTTGTGAAGAAATTGCAAGCTATGTTATCACTTTTAATAATAATAAAAAAAAATAAGTACCAATTAATCGAAAGGGATTTTAAAGAGGTGCGAAAAAATGTGGTTAATATTTATACGAAGGATTAAAAAAACTAACGACACGCTGTTGGAAACGTGCTTTAATTTCCATTTTGTTTCTGAGAGTAAATTTGCATTAAGTAAACAACTGTCTTATTGAGAAGACTCGATTCGTCAAGTTCAATATTTTCATTTAGTTTATGGTTGTTTTTATATCTTTCTAGTTTAAATGAAGATGCACGACTCTTGTCATTTGTTAACTGTTTCTGTCAAAACATTTGAAAAGAGTTGGAGGGGGAGGAAGTGCGACTGAAAATATCGTTACGAAAAACAGTTTCTAAGAATTCTAATTCACCATCAATCACTTGGTCTTTAAGAAGAGTGGCTCCTTCGGTTCTAATGCCTGTCATAAAATAATAACTCACACTTTTCAAGGCCATTCTTCATTGACAGCATCTTCCTATGAAAATGAGGAACATTAACGTGGAATAGGAGCTGCTCCCCCTATTTGAAAGGGAACTCTCGGAATATGGTTTTCTTTTTACATGTTCCTATCGTAAAGTTTTCGAATGTTTATTTTTAACATTGAAAACACTGCGAAGGTTTTGGAAAGTTCTCACATACCTTCAGCGTTTCCCTCCCCTTCGTTGCTCAGTCAAAAATAAGTTCCAAGGCCAAAGATAAATGGATTACAATAATTAAGAATAATGAATAAAAGGCCTGTGGTTTGCATTTCAATTCATTCGAACACTAAAGTTGAAAGATTAATAAAAATAACAAAACATTTACATCCACAACGAAACAGTGATTTTTGAAAGATATCGTTTAAGATTCGAATAAAGCAAAAATTTTGAAGAATAAAACGTATTGACTGTTTTCTTAGCTTACAGTTTGTTTGATGGGAAGTTTTCATTATTGAAATACAGGAAATTACAATTTCAGTGGTAATATAGGAAATATTCGAAGCTAGATTTTCAAAAGCAGTGATTAGCTTAAACATTAATACAATTTTTTTTTTTATTTATTTTGTTAGAAAATCTAAATTCAATTCCGTTACAGATTTAAGTCAAACGGGTTCTGGATGTTAAATTGTTAGTAGTTATTATAGTTTATTTATATAACCTTATTTAACTAACTGTTAATAATTCCCAAATAATTTAAGTTTGTCTTAATATGTGAATAAAACAGTATTACATTAGCTTTTTGATATTTTCTGTAAGCCTACAAAATGTCAGCCTTTTAAGGCTAATTTTATTAAGGAAAGCAAAATGCTAATTTACGAACAAAAAAATATCACAGTGGATGTAAGCCTTAATTAACAACTAATTAAGTTATAAGATAAGAAGGACTTTCTTACTACGTAATCTTACTTTTTTAGGGCTTTTCTTGAAGTTCGTGTATCTCTACTTCAGTTTCTCCTACTGCAAAAATAAATTCACCAATACCTTATAATTTTCAAGCATACTTTTTGCTTTATTATTGTTATTTTGATTGTTATTAAAACTAATGGTTCACTCCTCAGAACTTTGAAATAATTTTGACAAATAGGGTAATCGGATGTTATCTCTCTAGATTTTAAGATACTAATTTCCCATAGCTTTACTTCCCTGAATCACGTAAACATTCGACTCGAACGAATAAACTTATTATTTTAACATTTCATACAGATCAGCAGGTCGTGAATGAAACAAATGCTATTTCTAATTGTGATTCGACCTCTAGATTTTTGATTTAGCTTCAAAACTTATTTGAAGAAATATATAAATATTAAATATTTTAAATACTAAATATTTTAGTTTTTGATAATCACTTCATTAGATTATTCATTAATTTATTAGATGTCTTAATTTATTACATTTAAATAAACATGTAAAAGGAATTACAATTTTTTAAAATCAAACAAAAACAAACAAAAAAATCGTAGCATTCCCATTATAAAGTAAATGTTTCTCCTCCTGTTATTTCTTCCCATCCATTATAGACAAACCCTACCAGTTTACAAAGTGTAATATCTTTCTTCATATAAGTGATAAATGTATCTAATAAACAAAGTGTATTCGTGCGTTTCGTCATAAATTTAGTTTCGGTAACTTCCAAATAAAACCTGATTATCAGAGAAATTTAAAAAAAAATAAAATGCAAAATACGCCCTTTTATATTGTTCCTGATCTTTTTCTGTGTCAGTTACACCTCATTTGAAATCACGATAAGGCTGCCAAACACGAAATAATACTAAGAATAACTTCAATAATATAATTAAAATTATAACATAAATGTTGCAATAAAAATTTAAGCATAATAATAAACAACGATTTTTAATACTAATTTTTATGGCTTAAAAGTATTGTGGAATTTGTTTTGTTTGAACCATCTACAGTATTTTTGCATGAACATTTACTGAATGGTCTTACATTTACTTTGTATGACTTGAGATAATGATATACCAAAAGACGGTAGACCTCTTTAGTAAAACCCTTTTTTTTTGTTTTAACTTTTTAATTGAGATTAAGATTGTTAAGATTTCTTAACCTTGTTAAGATTTAGGATATGCCAACGTCTGACAAGAAGCTTACCCCGGTCTGAACTCAGAATGCGATCTTGAGCCGAACCTCTCTATATTTTGATATGACAGGTAGGAATGAGAATACAGCCTTTAGTTTCAATTGTTTATTTGTGTTTTACTTTTAAAAAAAAAAGCTCAACAAAGTAAACAAACGAATGCTTTGATACAAAATAACTTCATTAAAGATTAACTAAGCTAACCAATTTTATATTAAAAGCAAAACTATAACGAATAATTATTACACTAATAACACGAGGTATTAAGTTTACTAATCGTATTTACCTGAACATTGCTTGAACGTTCCGATACCTACACTAAATCTTTTTCTGAACAACCTTGAAATTTTCAGTCTTATTTAAATTCGAAACCTTAGTGATAACATTCTTTTTACCTGGAAATTCGCGACAACTTCAGATTTAGAAAAAAAAAAAAATATTTCGACCATTTTTGAAATTTTCTGTTTTCAGTGGCGAAGAACTTTTCTTCTTTTTTTAAGAATTTTGCGACGCCTGAATGACGTGGCTAGTTTTTTTGTCTTCAGGGACGAAAGATCAAAATTCTGCTCCTGAAACAGATGTTATTTCATGTTCCAACCAAGAAAAAATAATAATGTCATTACTTTAAGGAAAAAGATAAAGATAATGAAATTTACTTCAAAATTTAAGGAAAAAAAGAAATTTTTGAGGTTTTCTTTATTTTTCCTGCTTGTTCTGAACTAATTACTTTCATTTAAATCATCTCTTTTGAGTTACGATCTGTGTTACCTGCTGTATCTTGAATAAGGTCAGTGTTATTGGGAAGATTCTCTTTTCCTTATTTAGTGTTTCTTTGGTTTTTTACCAAGTTTAAAACAGACGAAAAAGAAGTTCTTTTCTTAATTCAAAAGAAGGCATTTTTTTTTCCTTCTTGGGAAAGAATTTACCAGTTTTAAAGAGAACAAATATTTGGATTATTTCGATCCACTTATTTTCTCAAACATTTTTTAACATTGACTTCACTTATCAAAGATTTTATAATATTTCTGCCTATAATTATCTCTTCTAAATATGGTAAATCTACAAATTTTTCTTTTTAAAGGTGGAAGCTATTTATTTATTTATTTATTTATTTATTTATTTATTTTTTTATTAAAGAAATCAAATAATTGTGGAATTTTTCCCATAATTTACGAATCTATTTCTTATTCCAAACTTTATGACTATTTTTTGTCATAAATAAAATGAGATTTATCTTATTCGTCTTATTTATCTTAAGTAGGAGAAAAGTCCTTTTACTTTTTCTTTTAGGCTACGTAGAATACGTACAGTTTTTTACAATCTATTGTTAGATTTCAGTTGTAATTTATTGCAATGCAGTTATTGAAAGTCGCCGCTAAAATTCTTTCTTGTTTAAACTAGAGATAAAAGGAACGATAGTATTAAGTCTCTTAAGCCTAAGTGGAATTTCATTCTGTAATGAAATCGGTTTGATAATAGGGTTTCTGTATGCCTTCATCCATTACTTGGTAAGTAGCTTCGTATATTCCAATTACAATTTTATTTGAAAAGGAAATGTTTTTAATCTTTAAATGCTGTTTATCTTTTTTTTTTTTCATCTCAAATTTAGAATGTCCAATTTCGTATCTTGATTTCAAGTCGGAAGCTTTCATTAAATGATATTTATTTCTAATAGGAAAAAAAAAAGATGTAAAAATATCAATTTTTTTTTTATTTTTTTTTTAACTTTTTGACTTTATTAAAGAAAAAATATTGAAAGCTTTTCTTATTCTTAAATAATTGAAAAGTTTAATAAAATTCATGTAAAGAATATATTTTTCAATTGAGACAAGGATCGGAAGAGTAAAGTTTTTTTTAGACCATTTTTTTTCTTCACATTTTTGATGAATAAATTATTATTTCACAATTTTGGTTCGAATTAGGCAAAGTTTATTTTTCTATAAATAGGGTCGTAATTAGGTTTCTGGCTGCTGAGAAGATTGATCAAAATATCGCCACAAGGATCTTGTTTTCCACAAAAACAAAAAAAAAAAACAGTAACTTCCAACCAAAAAAAAAAAAAAAATATAGCCCTACTTTGCTCCGCATTTTAAATTGCTGTCGGGGTCTTTGCCCAGTCGACCTCCTCCCCTCCAATATCTTTTGATCTAGTTTTATTGTAATTAAAAAAGCAGTATTACTATCTGAGTTAACTCACTTTCCGCAAATTCAATTCACTAAATTGAATATTTACGTCTTCGTTTTTCAAGTGTTTATATGAAGGCTCGCTGCGCATCTAGAAGAGCAACGACTATCAAGGTTTAAAACAATAATCATTGGAAAAGACTGAGTTGAAAAATAAGTTAGTCTACACATACAAAAACCTATACTTCTAAAACAAATAAGTAATTTTTTTATTTTATAGTAGATTTTATCAATCTGATAAAAGATACCTTGGAGAGGAAGTACCTTGGATATTACGTTAATAATTCCTGCAGTATAAATTTCATGTAAATATGAATTTGGTCGTAGTTATATTTTAATTTACATCTGTTTCGTCTGTTTACAGTCAAACAATAAAATTATAAGTTTCTGTTTTTAATTAGAAATAAATAAAAAAAAAGGATGGGGTGTGATTAAATACAGGTAATTTATAAATTAAATAGATTCTTTAATTGCCATTTTTTTTTTTAATCTCAGTGGCTAAGATTTTTATTACAACTAAGTTTCTGGTTTTCATCTAAAGTGAACGCTAACTTTCTTACATCTTTGTAATTAGAAGTAATCAATGTTCTGATTTTAAATAATAGCATTTATTTATAATGAAACCAGTGCTTAAAACAACAAACACTGCAGGTAATGCGTTCTTATTGTTTAGTGATATTATCTCATTTTCAAACGCAATTTCGAAAAGCTGAACATTTTGAGCTTTAGAGGCTGAAAGATACAGATTATTATTTTAAAAAAATTTATTTCAGGCAAAAAAACAAAACAAAACATTGTTGTCAGATATTTGTTATCTTCTTCGTAATATATAAAAATGAGAATGTTTCTTTGTTTGTTTGTCCCGTATGCGTTCCTATACCATTCATCAGATTGCGATGAAACTTTGGGGAGTTGTTGTGCGCACGCCCGCGAAGGTTTCTGAATTAGTAAAACCATTTTACAATATCTGGTGCGCGAGGGTTTCAACAAATGAGTGTATTTCCTGTTTCAACGTTTGCAGTTTCCGGTGAAACTCGCATTTGCAATGACCATCAACAAGGCACAGGGACAATCGCTACAAGTGTGTGGACTAAATTTGGGAAATCCATGCTTCACACATGGACAGCTGTATGTGGCCTGCTCACGGCTCGGAAAACCTTTTGATGAGTGGCAGTGCAACGCAGGCCGGGTACAGCTAGTAGTGGATATAAAACCGGACATTTAATCTGTCCGTTTTGATTAAAAACATTGGAAGAAAGAAGGGATTGCGCTAAATAGAGGATAAATAAAGACATATCAATGCACTCATAACTAAACAAATTAATTAAAACGAAACTTAAATCAAGTTCTTTTGCCCTTCATCTACTTTTACTTCTCTCAAGATGCTTGGATTTATTCTTAAATGAATGTAAATTTCAATTTTCTTGAAATCGATGACGAAAGGACTGTTTTATTGATTTTGAAACATTATTCTTTATGATTTTACTTGAAAAAGAAAATATATTTCAAGTATTTCAGTCACGCCAGTAATAATTCCTTAAAATTTCCTTATGATTTTTGGGTCTGTGGCAATGGTTCAGTGGAGTTTCTGTAGAGCAATGGAACGTGAACCCTGTTCATATCACGCACATCCATATAAGATAAATTACTCTTTTACTTTATTAAGAATACTTTAATAAAAAATATTTCCAAAATAGCAGTGAATTGAGATTTTACTGCATAATTATAATAAAGTTCGCTAAGTCTTTAAGGAGAATTAATAATACCATGAACACTTCATTATTTGCATAAAAGAAATACAAATATTCGATCCGTACCCGAATTTTTCATTTGTCTTTGTAAATACGTCCCTATAAAGTTAGAATTTGTAAAGGAATTATAATGTAGTGTCACTCTTTCAAGTTAGTGGAATCATAAAAAAATTACAAAAAGTTACAAATCGCAATGGAAAAGACTTAAACAAATACAAAAAATATTTGTGCTTGCTAAGTTTGATTTAAGTGCTTTGAGTATACTTCTATTATTCTACTCTAAAAAAATGTTTATGAATTAGCCTATATCTTTTAGACTTTTTTATAATTAAGTCTACATTTTGTATAAACTATTCTTGTGCGTTGACCATCTGCATAGTTTTATTATGCATTACAATGTTTGCTTAGAGCGAACTTTATTCTAAACTTGTGTGTACAGCCGAAAAAACAGATGTTGGTGTTGAATTAATTTACTCTAACAATAGTGCTACAAACTGTGTGGCAAATATAAAAAGGAGAAATAGGAAATCTTGTAATTGTTTTCGCGATATTTTTGGCTAAGAATCTATGGTTTTGACCATAACGTGGGAGAGGGCCCGTTATGCATTTGGTAGCTGGGCCCTGAATTTGATGTGAAGGCCCTGATTCTACTGATCAGTCTTGTACTGTTCTGATCAAATGACATTTGATTGAATTTGATTTAATCACTGTTATTTCTGTCTGCTCAGTATGTCAAGTATTTTAGCTTGTACTTAAGGCAACTCCTACCTTCAACTTCGACATCCAAACAGGGCTTAGACTTATAGGGATTGTTTTTGTTGAATCATATTATAACAAACACTATTTAACAAGCACAAACAAAAGCCGGTACACCTGATGATAAATTCAAACATTAATTTAATCATTACTTTAATTTTACAAGTATAGTTTCAATTACAATGAGTAACCATTTTCAAGCAATCTTGAAACATTGATTGAGAATGGTTACTCATTGTAATTGAAACTATAGTTGTGAAATTAAAGTAATGATTAAATTAATGTTTGAATTTATCATCAGATGTACCGGCTTCTATTTGGGCTTGTTAACCAACAGCAGTACACTAAAAGACTGATTATAAAACACTTGTTATTGCGAAATAATTTTATTAAATATATTTAGCATGATTAAGACTAGTTGATGCAGCGTTTAACTCTCGTAAAATCCTTATCGCGTAGGTCCTACTTTTAATAATCTTTCATTTTAATGAAAAATTCGTCAATGAATTGTTCTTTAGATTTCGTTGTTCACTTTGTCACGTTTTTAATATATTTCTACTTTTAGGTTCCCTTCATTTTTTTGTATCACTTTAATATCATCATTATCAAGTTTAATATAAGTATTTTCTTACTATTTTTTTCCTCTGGCTACCTTTGTCCTTTCGACGTTCTTCAAGAGACATTCTAAAGAAACTTTGATCTTTCTTTCTTTTTTAATATAATAGAAATTTCCTGTGTTAAAGACCGAAATTAAGATTTCGTCGATCATTAACTTATTCATTTTTCAGTAACTGTTTTTTTCTTTCTTGAATAGGGAAGTTTTGTTTGAGGAAAATAGTAATATTCTCATTGGTGTCATTATTTTCTTTTTAATTGACATATTTAAGTAAATTCTATCAAATAAATTTAGACGCAGTTAAGATTTTAAATGAATGAAGAAGATTGTCTTTGAAAAACACTTCCTTGTTCTTTATCTGAAATTAATATTTATTTTATTTACAACTTCATGTTTACGGTTTAGTGAAGAACTTCATTTTGGGTGGAGTTTCTATTTACAATGAGTTGAACATTATAAAAAAAACCTGAGCTTACATCACAGAATGGTCTCAGAAGTTTGGATAGTATCTAATATCTAAGAGAGTAGTTAAAATAATTTATCTTTAAATTTTTTTTTTTTTTAATTTTAAATATTATAATTATTGCACTTTAAAATTTATTAATTTATCTTTATTTGTTTGTTTGTTTGTTGGTTTGTTTTTTTTTTGTTTTTTTTTTAAAGTAAGTAAAACAAAACTGAGCTTTTCGTCCTCAGTCAATTGTAAGGGATTCGCAATTCATTGAAAACTTTGTACTTAGTTTACTCTGGAAGAATTAGAGATTGGATTTATTCTTATCAAATAAAATCAGCAAATGTCGCATCTCATACAAGAGTGGAATCGTCTAAGTCCTTTTATTTTTCATAATTAAAATAAATTTCTTCCTCAAAAATATAATGTTGCTTCAGTTCATGGGAAACAATTGCTTGTAAAAACTTTCTTTTCCTATGGGTTTTTCTTTCTGACAGTTTGTCAAAGGCGTAGCATTAGTTCAACCACCTGTACAAACGCCTCAGATAAAGTAAAACAAAGACCATAAGCAAACATTCAAAAATGATTCATTGATTAATGAGGGAACAATTTCATTCAGTCTCCGTGTTTTGTTTTTTTTAATTGAAGCAAAATCTTTGCTATTTGAAAATAAATAATCTATTTACGTAGAAAGTTGTCTTATTCACTTTACATAACGATTGTTTGATAACGAAAGAAAATTAAGTTTATCAAAGTAATCTTTTTTCAAAAAAATAACCGATATTTGTAGCATTTAACTCTTTACGCGCCGTGGGCCCGGAAGCCGTATGGGTAACGGCGATTATTGACTGCGAGTTCGATGCCCGGCTCCATTCTCCCTCCAAAAGGGTACTAGGGTCTGCGCAGTCCTCTGTTGAACGGTTCCCGGGGGTTAAAGGCGGGCGGGCGTCGGGCTGACCACTTAGTCCCGTTGGCCATGAAACGCCGGGAGCCTTACCTCCAGCGACCCAAGGACCACATAGGCTTTTAACTTAACTATTAACTCTTTACGAGCGATACACGGATATATATGCTGAATGTTACTTGACATCAAATTTCCCACTCGTAAAGGGTTAATTTGTTTTTTGCCGAAAAACCAACAAACAAACAAACAAACTGATCTTATCTTTTAATTATAGAATTTGTTTATTTCTAGAGAAAGCTTAGAACGCTACAATTAAAAGCTCAGCCGAAATCAAATCTGGAAATCTGGTTTCATTTTTTTTTTTTTTCGCTTTTTTCGGGAAAAAATATATATTGGTCTCCTTGGATGAATTATTGTATCTTATGATCTCTATTTCAATTAACTTTCTTAAATCATCGTATTCAGTCACGTAAGATAAAAGAAAAACAATCTACAGCATGACAGCATCTTCTAATTGTATTTAGAAACAAAAAATCAAGTAACTTTGCTTTATGTTCTTAACAGCTTTAAAAACCTGTCGGACTTCGAAAAATACTTACAGGAAATAAAATTGTAAGAAATTAGAAAAATCTTTTATTCATTAACATGTTTCCTACTGAACAGTTTGCATCTTAATTTTTGACTTCACTGGAAATTAGAAGAGAATAAGTAAACAGTAGAGAATAATTATAAAACCTCTAAGAACTAAATAAGAAAATGAAAGAAAAATAAAACCTCATTCCTCTCGGGGAAATTCATGTGTCTGGGATGTCACCTAGTAAACACTTGGGTCTTACTTAATGATCTCAAAAATTAAATAATTCAAAGATCAACTGTAAAAAGAAGAATGGCTTACAGGGAAGCTAATTCTTATCCCACCCTTCTCCCTTGGAGTGAAATTGAGGGATAATATTTTTTGACCCATAATTCTTTACCTATTGATCCGATATGTACCAAAATCAATCGGCATCTTCCTTATAGAAACGAAAACCTTCTACCAAAATTTCATGATCTTAGGACTAGGATCTTAGGATTTGTCTTGACGAAGAAGTATCTGACTGATTTCGATTTCGAATTGCATTGTAAAAGTTTTTTGTTCTAATCTTTTTTTGTTTTTCTAATCTAATGCATAGTAAGACATCACAAGAGAAATTAAACAAAATCTACTCGAACAGGTAGTTATCTAACTTTCTTACGGGTGTAAAAAAATGATTTGAGAACTTCTTAATCTCCTCAGTTAATTTCTTAAGTAATATTTGCTGTTCGTTTTAGTGTTAAGAAATATAATTTACTGAAATTTTTCTTAACAAATTACTTATAGAGCAACCAATATAAGACGTTCAGACATAATTGAGTGGTCTAGGCGGTAGCCCATAAATTTGGCTGGCATGTCTACATCTGGGTTCGAATCCCAGAGCCGGCATGGATCTTCGCTTTCTTTCTTGTGTTTGTCTTATTCTTCTCTTTGTCCCCTTACGGCTGTCTGTGGCCGTAAGGGCCACAATAAGCCTAAAGCACTCACAGCTAGTTAGATATATTCACGACCCTTTAAATCAAACAAATAATAATAAAAAAACAAAAAATGCTAACAATTTAAAGTCTCATATTACAAAGATCTTTTTTTCGAAAAGCCTGATATTATCAGTTCTCAAGCAATTAATAATAAAACAAATAATATTTAGGATTCATTGTGTGTTCAATAACGAATAAATAATGCTGCAACGAAAGGAAATGCAGTATTACAAAAACTAGTGCTTTCATTGAGTTGCTTTCATTGTCTAATCCCGCCTAGATTTGCTGCCATTTTTGACGGACGATTGGTTTAGTCTGGAGATAACAGATAAGTTGATGATGGTTAAGATCAGGCTTAGAGAGAGGAATTAGCCCTTAGAGAATTTATTCATATAAGATTACATAAGAATTTATTCAGTAATGGGATTTTAAACAGTTTTCATTCATATAAAAAAATTCTGAAGGATTTAATTCTTAAAAAGGTTAAATCTATTTAATTAATTATTTATTTTAATTCTTGTAATTTGATGGAACTTAGGTTATTTTCTAAAATTATTCTGAATTAGTATTATTTTATTAATCAAAATTTTTTTGATTCTCAAGTTGGATTGTTTTAGTGATTTGATTTTTTTTTTAATATTTTCAATAACTGTTAATATTAAATAAATATTTTTTTAAAAAATTAATTTTAAATCTAAAGAATATTTGATTATATCTGAAAAAAAATTAGATCAAGCTTGAAACAGTCGAATTGAAACGGTCCTAGTTCCCATCTCTTGATAGAAAAAAGAGGAATAAAGATATAACAATGAACCTTTCTCTGAGCTTAATCTTCGTGCGACAGCGATGAAAATCCATTGGTTGGACAGCTGTTGACACATGCACAAATAGATAACGTCAAAATAGACGATCTACAGAAACTATGTAAGCGTGGGTTGTCCAGAAAACATGTCTACTGAATGCGACAGGGGTCGGTGAATGATGAGAAAGACATGAAATTTTGAAGACAGTACTTAGGGTAAGTGTGTGGTGGATTCTGTATTTCGATATAGTATTGTTTCCCGCCATTTTCATGGTTGAATTCCCTACCTGTACTTGGCTGATAATTATCAGTCGCTTCACCTACTCAGTATTCATTGCACTCAAGTTAAATGTAGCGAAGGAATAGATCAGTAATTGTGTCTGATCAGCCGTGGATTGAGGCCAAACTTCCTGGTAGTAATCGTTATCTATAAGAGATCAATGGAAATTTCAATTTAGTTTATGTTTTTTATCATTAAAACAAAAGGAGTTAGCATCGTTAGACATTCAACCTTCGACTTACTTTAGAAAGAAAGAAAAATCAGTCTTTAATGATCTAATTTAATTATATATGGATTTTAGTCTATTCACATTTATGAAACAACTGTTGTAAATTTGTAATAATTCCTTTCTTATCTAAAAATTAACATTTATTATAACTTTTTCAACTTCCAGTTTTTATTCATTAAGAAAAATAATTACGGTTAGATGGTTTATGATGAACGATTATAATTCCGAAAAGTATCTCATTGTTTAAAAAAACCACTGAAAAGCTGAAAACAAGATTAAGTAAAACGTACTAAATTTTAAGTTCGTCCTGTTGCCCACCAATATTTTGAAGAAAAAGAAGTACCTATAAGTCGACAAACATTATTCACTTCAACTAACAATTTTCTCATGAATTAATTTATCTACAAGTTACCTTCACTGATAATTAAAAATACTTCACGGTTTATGAGTAATTAGATTTTTTTGTCCCCCAATCAAAATGCTGAAATTACACTTATGTTTTTATTGGAAGTTTTATTCGCATGAAGTGATTCTCAAAATATAGTTAGCAGCTAAATGATAAAAGAGATTAAGGTTTTGTGGCTTTTTTTTCATAACTTTATTTTTAAGAGGAAAAAGAAGTAATTTTTTCCTTTATTTATTTGAATAGATTTCTCAAAACAATCTTTTTTTTATTTTTACTTGCTTCTAAATTACTGTAATGTGAGATTATACTTGTGCAAAATAATGCCTAGAAATATTATCAGCGTTTTCCCTTTTTTTGCTTTATTTGAAAACTCGTCTTTAAGAAAGAAAACTTATCATCTTCTCAATCTCTTATCGTTTCCTCTTGGTTTAGAGGCAAAGATAAAAGATTCAAAAGATGATAATTTTTTGAAGCTACAACTCCATTTCTGTTTGTTTGTCATATTTAATAGATGATTACGAATTTAAACAGTGAGGTGACCTTGGATGTAGCGCCCTCGGTACACTCAGCGTTGAATGAACATTTTTAAAGTATTACGCAATGATTGATTTAAAGACTTCTGAGTTTACTTGAAATTCCTCAAAGTTTAGATTGCTTTGAAATGTGATGTTTTCAGCTGATCTTAGTATATTAAGTAGGAGGTTGTACTGCAATGGATTAATGCAGAAAATTATAGTAATCCAGTTGATCGAGTGGCAACCAATTCAAGGGTTAAGCGATATTGTACAATGTCCGTTGGAGAGGTGTGTTAATGATTCGATTTTCATGCTTCATCGACTCAGGGTATTTACTCTGCGAACTCACCTATTGACCCAGTTTTATCAAGTGGCCGTTGATGTGAGGAGAGTGGGTGTGGTAGAGCAGTGATGGACTGCCAATACAAGAGATGTGTTTATAAGTGGTTAATGCCAATTGTTATGGTTTCTTTTGTAATGTCCCAAATATTGAAGTTTAGAAAACTGAGGTTCTTGTAATGTCAAACTTCAAGGGTTTTTTTTAGAAAAATTATTCGATTTGACTAATGGTACAAAATATGATTTCAACTAAATCCTCGGATCTGAAAAGTTTTGTTATTCATTTCTTTTTTTTTTAAAGACATTATAATTTTTATTTTATTTTAATCTTTTATAATGATTTCTAAGAGAAATTAGAATTTAAATTTAATGGAATTAAATTAATGGAATCCAAAGGAAAAATCGATTATCCACATTTTTTTTAAATAATTGCTTAAGCAACATCAATCCACAGAAATCTTCCAATTTTGATTTCCATAAAATGTAACAGAACATGAAAACAATTATTGCGATATGAAAAAAAAAAAAAAAAAAGAAAGAAAGAAAGATTTCTTTCATATCTCGTAAATGCTTAGAAATCATTATATATTGTTATCATTAAGTTTTCTTCATTGAAGAATATTTTCTGTCATTACTTTTTTTCAAACTTTTTCTGAAATTTATAAACTCGGTTTCATGAACAAACGAAGCTTAGTGATCCTTTGTAAAAGAGACGATTTTTCGTTTTTCTTCGGACGAGGACTAAAACAGATTTTAGTTATTCTTCTATAATTTAGTTATTCTTCTATACATTGTTTTAAATTTTGTAAATCGTATGAATTGAGTTTGCCTACTAGCTCTTAAATGTAGCAGAAACAGACATGGAAATCAAATAGTGCTATTAAAAATTTTTGTTTATTAATGTATCAAAATTGCCAGTGTATTTTACTAATTATAAATAAATAGTTAATAAAATGTTATTATTACTTTATATAATAATAAAAATATGTAAAAAAAAAATCGTAAAAACTTGATCTTTTAACATTGAGTCTCTGTAAGAGATAAAGACACTAAAACTTTGGAAGACAGATGTTGGTCCAGGGAAAGATGGAGACAGTGTCGGGAGGATGAGAGGGATAGTTTCCATACACCTCTTTTCAAGATGTGCAGAACTGTCCTCGAACTTTGCATGTCATAAGTATGATAGATAAAATATTCAGTTTTCCCGGGCTATTGAGCGGTTAATCGGCTAGTTTGCATTGTGTATATTTGATCATTTAACCATGTTCACCATGAACTAAGCATTAAGAATTGCGACAAGAGTCGATTCTCACTTAATTTTGGTCTGATAACAAGTCACGGGCCGAAATAACTCCAAGTTTTTCTTTGTAAGTATCCAACATGATAATTCTTTGATCTGTATTCTTTCAGCTCATTGAGTTCCCAGGAAAACAGTCGGATCGTCCTCTATTGACACACGTCCGTCACGAAATCGCGCAAAAGAGTGAAACACGATCGCACGATAGGCATTAATCACCATGGACCTCTTTTTTGACTATTCCTCGCACTTTTATCCAGCTTAAAATAAAATTTAATGATTGCAGGTTACTCCATCTTCAAATTTATTACAAGGCTCCAAAACGTCTTGTTCCAGCAGATGCAACTCGAGAAATACGGAAGAAGTCACACTAAAGAACACACTTTTATGTGATGCACATAAAACAAAAGAAATATCCTTGTTTCCTGATCACACTTCACTTTGATTATCAAAAAATATTTATCATAAAATACTGAAATACATAGTTTATTAGTAACTAATATGTTTTCCACTTTGATTCGTTTTAGTATTTTGCTATTGTAGGCAAAAGGATGTATTCCCATTGTCGTTGATGTCCATCCACTCTCCCTTCAGTTTTTAGGCTGATTTTGGTTTCTAGGCTTAAGATTTAAGAATCCATATTGTAAATAAAAAAGGTTTATTAGTTTTTCCATAAATTTTAATCCAAACTTCTGAAACTTAAATCTGAATTGCCAATTGTAACAATTCGATTGCTAATTCAGCAATTTCCAATTTCATTTTTTTGCAGATCGAAAACATACAAAAAAGAACGAGTTGTGATTTGTTAAACTCTCCTTCTGAGATCAGAAAATCGATTGTCTGATTTTATTGATGTCTATGAGAAACATAATATCTTAAAAGTTAAACTTCACGAAGATTCAACTTCTAGCACGAGATTTCAATCAAATAAAAACAAACATCATTAAGTCAATTGAAAAGTTTCACAACACAAATAAAGGAAGAAAAGAATCACGTGATATTCATAGAAGTGTTTATTCAGTCCGCAAAGAATGGAAGATCGAAATAAAAATTGTTAACTGAATTAAACAAGAAAAAAAAAAAATAAAACAACAAGAACTTATATTCATCATGTTCGTAAGGAAATTAAGCAATAAAATCAATCCGTCTATTTATATGTTCCCAACTAATCACTCTGAAGTAATCAACAGATCTTTTGAAATTTGGCATTAATATTTATGGAGGATCTGCCCTTCATTATTGAATGCCTATCGAAAAAAACTGCGCCTGAAGGTGGCAAATAGTCCCTACAGAAAAGCAATTTCAGAAAGTGTCCCTCATTGATTGGAAAAAATGAAAATCTATTAATGTCCAACAATCGATCCAACGATTTTGTTTGCACGGGCTTTGATCTGATTAAATCAATTGGATTTTTCTCTGAAATTAATGAATTTCCATGAAATCTGAAAATAGATTATATTCAGGAGTTACTGAAATGACTTTTCGTTTATAATTATTTTCTTTAGGTTTAAAATAAAATTAAAATTAAAAAACCAGCATATTTTGAAGAAAGTAAGCTTTAAATTCTTTTAGGAATTTCAAGAACTGACATTAAGACATTTAATGTAAAAGAGAAAAAAAACCTTTAACTTTTTCACTATAATTTTATGTAGTTTATATTTCTTTCGCCTTATTTTAACACTATTTAATCTTTATAGCTAAAATCGTGCCAGATGTAATTTGTTGTTTTTCTTTTAAATAAATAAAACTGGTTTCTGTTTTCTTTTTGGGTCTACTTTAAGCTAAATAAAAATAAAATCACTAAATTTTAGTTAATTGTGGTTAATGTTATTCTCCCACTAGGATCAAGTAAGAGTTCATTCCCTGTTGTCTTTACAATGTTGGGGGTTGTGTCCTAATTATGAAGTGGACAAGTGCTAAGGAAACCTACTTCAAAGGAATGAAACCCCACCTTATCCAAACGACTTATCTTGAAATCTTAACAGTCCATTCTATTGAAGGAATTTTCCATTTCGTTAACAACTACGATGACTAGGAAAATAAAATGAAGAAACATCGACAAGAGACATTTATATTATTTTTGTATCATGTTTCGTGTCAGAATCACTTTTATTAATAGATTATTTTTCTTTCTTTTATTTATTCCCAAGATAAAATTACGAATCTTAGTTATTCTTGGAAACTTTAAGGAGAACGACCCTATGTAAATCAGCCACTTGGTTATTACAAACCAGAGATATACTTTTGGATTTAGTGTTGTGTGAAGTGAATATTTTTTTAAGAAACCAAATCTTTTTCCTTCTCTCATTATATTGATCTAGTATTTAGACCTAGTATCTATTTGTATCTTGTGCATTAATGTAATATCTCTGGATTGATTTAATTTTTTTCAAATTTTAGTATATTTTACATATTAATCTCTAAAGACAAAATTGCAGTGAACTAATTGCTTTTTTTAAGAAAGTTTAATTAATTTTTAAAATATTATTATTATTATTACATTGCTTTTACATAAAAAGTTTTACTTTAAAAATATTCAAGACCAATTAACTAAAATGTCACTTAAAGGAAGTGGAGGAATTTTTCATTAACATCCTCAGCATTTACGTCAATCTCTGAAGTTGTCGCATTGAAAATTACAAGGTTTATAAATGTGTTTCTGATATTTTCCTAAATTCTAATGTAATTGAAATTTAGGAACGTAGACATTCAGCTTTTAGACATCTTTATGAAAGTACAAACCATTTTTAAAGAAATAATAAAGAAATTGGTACAAAGATTTTGGAATTGCTTCTTCAATTTATTTGGAATAATCTGTCATCAGATGGAAAACAATGAAAATAATTTGGATGTTATTTGTGTTATTGTTTTCAGTCAGACAATGGTTGTTCGGTTGGTAATTCACTTTCTTCTTTACCAGACAATGGAGGGAGAGACGAGGATTCTACGAGAACTTCTAAGCATGAATTTGCTCTTTGATTGTAATTGGTGAAATGAAATTCTTCTGCAAATTGACTAAATGGTGAAATCTCTCAGCGAAAACCTCTCAGAATCCGTTCCTAGGTTCTGTTACGAACTTCCTGTTTTTCAGAAACAGGAAACTCCATTGCAAACTAGCATTGCACTGAATTACAACAGCAGTTGTTCAGTTAGGTGTTCTTTGTCTGTGATATTGTTTTTTTTTTTATTAAGTTGAATAATGAAATACTTGACTTTGAATCGATTCCTTCAGTACTTATTTAATATGTTCTCGTTTCAAAAGTGGGGTGAAAATATTATTGAATAACATTTAGGACGTTTCGTTACACGATTGACACCAAAACGACACGATTGTTTGGTCTCTTGAAAGAAGTTTTTTTTTGTCACCTTTGGAGCAAATGGATCCATTGAGAAAAGACAAGGAAAAATGTACTTAGAAAATACTTCTCGTGCCACTGAGTGTCCATAACTTCTGCATTACTTCTTGGTTTCTGGGAAAGTTTGAAAAAATTAAAAATTATCAAGGAGTAATTATCAAGGAATTTCAACATCTGATGGAATAGCGTCTTTCGCTTGATCAACGAAGATTAGGAAATTATTTTTTTTTCCAGTACCCGGGCTCTTGGCTATTTGGCACTCTTATTTTCCCTCTACAAGTCCTGAGCTTTCCAATAAGTTTCAGTCCTGTCCGTCCAATATATAGTTTGGGCCACAGAGGTGGCAATATATAGTTCATTTCTGGCCACTTCCATTTCCAAAAGGAAAGACTTGCAGAATGGAACTTATATTTTTCCCCATCTCATTAGCTTTCCAATAAGGTGTCACTCATCTCTGTACGACTTATAGTTAGGTTGTAGAGGTGGCGACGGACGGACGGACGGACGGAGAGATAGATAGAACTTTCTTAAAAGCTTCCCCCTTTAGACTCTGCATATGTCACTAAAAAAAAGAAAAGAAAAAAGCTTAAAGAGAATCTTATCTAATTCGGTTTCTTCAACGTATTTGTTTAAGAAATTGAGTAAGTTAACTATAGGAATTGGCATGGTTTGTTGTGTTTTGTATAAAGATGTCTTTTGATTTTTTTATTACTTTAATTTGAATAAAGATTGTGCTTTATCTATTTGATTTTAACGCCATTCGAGTTCGCAAATTACTTTTGTTTTTTATCCAACGCCTGGGCTTTTAGAACTTTCGCCGATTGGCCTCGATAAGGGGCGATAATTGTGAGCTATTTCGCCGAAGACTCGTTACCGTGGGTACACTATTGGAGGCAGCTCACATTACACCCGTAGAAACACAGAAGAAGAAAGTAGAAAAACCAAGCCACGCAGCGGGATTTGAACATATCTCTGCCGCATGACAGGACCGCCCCTCAACCATGCCGGAACGGCAGTTCGCAATTTACTAATTTTATTGACACCGCTATATGTTTTTAAATAAATAATGCTGTTTTTGTCTGTTTTTGATAGTTGATTAATTAAAAATGAACTTATTATTATTAACTTATTCAATATTATATAATTAAGAATCAAACACAAAAAGCTCGATCTTATCAACTTGAATGATGTTCTCTTAAGAGTTCAACACAAGTAGGTATCAAAGGGTATACAGTGGTACCTCGACATACGAATTTAATTCGTTCCGTTACGATCGTCGTATATCAAAAAAATCGTATATCAAATCAATTTTTCCCATAGAAATTAATGGAAATAGAATTAATTTGTTCCAGTGATACGAATTTACCCCCAAAAAATAATTAACATGCTTTCAATACCAACCAAATATAGATTTAATATAAGATAAATACAATGTTTATTGTACGCATGATATAAATGTACTATATTATTTTACTAAATGTACTATTTTTTTTACTTTCACTAAGACTAATTGCTATCACTGCCACTCTCACGTCTGGCCCTTTTGGCCGCACTTGCAGTGGGTGTATCGCCACCAAGACGTGGTCTTTTCAAAAGGAAACGATCAAGAGAGATATGTTTCTGTCTCTTTTTTAGAATGTTTCTAAAATGCGCAAGGCACGTGTCATTGAACAATGCACTGGTTCTCCCTGTAGACAATTTCTCCGGTGTCTCTTTTCTACAAATCGGACACTTCTTGCCACTTAGCAAGGATATCACGAATTTCACATGAAGATAGCACCTCCTCCTTCTCGACTTCCTTCTCACTGCTGAGTTCCTGCATCACCTCTGAGTGCGTCATCTCTTGTAACTTCTTCAGCTCCTCGTCGTGAGTTCTTCTGCATGCTTCTGCACCAGATCCACAATATCTGCCTCATCCATCTCCAGTCCCATGGAAAGGCCAAGAGATACAATCTCCTCCTCAACAAGTGGTTCTGTTACCTGTTCGAATCCCTCGAAGTCACGCTCAGCACAAACACTGGGCCACAGTTTTTTCCAAGCCGAGTTGAGGGTTCTCATGATAACCTCTTGCCAGGAAAGATCAATCAGTTTAAGGTAGATTTTCAATGTTAAAATGGTCCTTCCAAAACTCACCTAACGTGAGGTTAGTATTTTCAGTCACCTCGAAACACCGTTCAAAAAGGTGCTTTGTGTACAACTTCTTGAAGTTGGAAATAACTTGTTGATCCATGGGCTGGAGGATAGACGTCGTGTTTGGAGGCAGAAAGAGAATTTTGATGAAACTAAATTCATTCAAGATGGCGTCCCTGTAATAGCTATTCGTATCTCAAAAATTTCTTCGTATTTCGAGGCGGAAATTATATGAAAATTTTCTTCGTATATCAAAAAATTCGTATGTTGGGGCGTTCGTATCTCAAGGTATTACTGTAGTTGATAAGGTTATAACTCAATCCCCTGTCCCCTACTGCACTAGAAATTGGAAGGACACAACTTTTTTTTTATTATTATTAGCTTGAAAGGCTGGTTACTCCCCCTCCCCCATTCCAAATTCCCTGACATACCTTGTATGTAATAATACATAGTTCGTCTAAGGTTTCTATGGACTGCTGTTTGGTGATTGATATTGTTACACTTCTTTTATAAGCTATTCATTGTTGTGGCAACCTAAATAGAAAGAAAGTCTAGTCATTGTCACCAAATAATAGCATAATACCTAAAATCTGAGACGGATTACAGATAAACATTATGGTAAACACTTTTTCTCCACAAATAAGATATAAGCAATATGAGATTTACAATTTATCTTCTTACATTACCAGCTGTACATTACTTAAATATTATTTGAAATGTAAGATAGTTTGATTTTTTGATATTTTCCTAACGTTTTATCTTTGCTTTCAACTCAATTCTTTTTTGTTTTGTTTCCTTTGTTTCCTCAATCCAGGTCACCATAAAAAAAAAAAAAAAACAAACTTAAAAGATGGGCCAGAGTTTCTACTGAATACGAAATTGATGACAGACCCTAATTTTTCCTCCCACTCTTCAGGCGAAACGACATCACATTGTGGTGTTAAAATTTTGAAGAACAAACTATCTTCTTCTTTTCAAGAATTAGTCCTAAGGCTATAACCTAATAATAAAAACTTAAAAAAAAAAAAAAAAAATAAAAAAATAAAACCAGACGGGAGAATAACTTTTTTTACTCTCTTCATTTAAACAATTTAAAAAATTTCTGTGAAGATTTTCATCTGTCCCTTTTTTCTCCAAACTATACAATAACTCGTGAGTTTAAAAAACTTTTGAATGATTTCATCAAATCTATTTTTCTGGACGGATATATTTCAAATACAATATGTGTTGTATACAAATCGCACGTTTGGAAACGTTGCAAGTTTGTTTTTTCAAGCCTCCATTTCATTTGTATCAATTTTCAATAATTTTTCATTAATTTTTTATGAAAGATTAAAAGCTATGTGAATTAAATTAATTAAGTTAAAACTAAAGATAAAACACAGTTAAAGTAGCCTAATTAAGCAGTTTTAATGCGTCCTACATGACATAAGTACAGTGTTTTACATGTCCGACGCATTTAAAATGCTTAATTAGACTATTTTAACTGTGTTTTGTCTTTAGTTTTGATTTTACCAAAACTTTAAAAATTAGCCCATAATGAACGATTGTTAATGTGTGTATAATGTGGGACTAACCCGTTAGTCCTGTGATAAGGCACTAGACTATTAAGGGATTGCGGAACTGAGTAAAATCCCAGTAGAGGTTGGGGATTTTCCCTTTGATGTTTCGCCTCCAGATGGGCCCCTAGGTTCACCCAGCCGTCTGTAGAAATGAGGATTTTCTTTTCTTCGGAAGTTAAGGCTGACGGGGGTTAACCATCCGACCTCAACTTACTTGTTAGTCCTGTAGCGCCTGGATCGCCAGGAGTCCTACCTCTCACCACTCCGAAGGCCTCATAGAACCGGTGTGGGTTTACTTGAACTTTTTAATATTGTTGTGTGTATGTTTAGGATGTATGCAATGTATGAATGTTGTGTGACTTGATTGGAGAAATGAAAGAACCGTGAAAATGGCATTCTATCTTAATTCAAATTCATTTAATCTTGTCAGTTTTGCAAGTATGATACAACCAAACTGGATGTAAACCAGCAAAATATTGGGACCAACCAATCATAGAGTCGGATTGCTGTTTAGTTTTGGGAAAGAGATAAATAATCGTAACAACACAAGTAAAAACTTACACCCATTATAAATAAGGAATCACTGATCTGTTTTAGTTTTTTCGATACCGGGAACCCAGAAAATCCTTATTTTTGTGCGTGGATGTGTTTTTCTTTTGATGCTAATATTATTTCCGCACTTTAAACTTGTTGCTAAATATATTCTTTTTTATAATTTAATCCTTCATAAGCTAAGTAGTTGCTAACGGGGAATGAATTTCGGACCTTTATTTATTCTTATTGTATATATTGATGTTTTTAATCATAAAGGGCCATTATCTTGTTAACTTTTGTTTACTTTATATGTTTCTTGGGATCACTGACTGTAACATACTGGGCGAATCCAGCTGATGAAGATTATGAAACCTGAAACATCTGTTCTGGATTCCCGGTATCGAAAAATCTAAAAAAAACAGATCAATCCTTCCTTATTTATGTGCGTGTATGTTTTTTTCTTGTGATGTTAATATTATTTCCGCACTTTAAACTTGTTGTTAGATAAATAATTGTTTCTCTCTGATCTCATTTGTATGATATGATATGTATGCTTTTAAGAACTCATTCGGGGTGGGTTTAGGAGATTTTCGTTTCTAATTCTTGAGGAATTATTTAATTTAACTTTAATCCAAGGAGATCAGCGAAGTCTCCTTCAATGTCTGATCGTCCGAAGATAATCCCTAAGATCAAACGTCAGTAATCAATTTTTCTTTTTCTCTAACCCTTGGATTGATTAGTGTAGTAATCCATTGGATTTATTAAGTAGATAATCATCAAGGAAATAAACAAAGTTGACGTACACAAGAGATAAAAACGAATTGCTTCAAGTTTATGACTTAAAGTAAATGCTCCATTCCGTGGTAGTGTTTTTAAAGAAAAAACAATCGTTAATCACTGATTAAAGAAAACACAACTACGTCACCAATAAATAAAGAAATTACGATGATAACACTAGCTTGGTTTTTATTTTTTTACATAGAAATGAAGGAGAACCTGAACAAAATACTCCGACGATAAACATTCCTAAAAAAGAAATTGTAAGAGTTTTAATGAAACAGAAAATAGAAGAAGTGTTTTATTTTTTTTCAAAGCAGTAATCTAGCATAACACAGAGAAGAAAAAAGAACAAATTAGACAAATTATAATAACTTATAATAATTATTACCATTACAAGGTGACTTCGTTTTAGCTGGAAAAAAAGATATAAGGGTCTGACCTCTATTTCCACGTTTATTTTGTTTTAAATTTTTATTTCTTGTTTTTCTGTCTGTTCATTGCGATGGGGAAAATACGGAAATTATCCTTTAAGAATTGAGTAAGCAAACGAAGGCGCAACGCTACAAATTCCACAAAAGCTGTTCGTAGGAGCTACTCTTTTAAGTAACTTTTTCTATTCCCTTTGATGGAATTCTTTCTTTTTATTCTAATTACTGACAACCTTAGATAATAGTTTAACTTCTAAACTGGAAAGAAATACAAATACCAAGAGAAAAAAAAGCTTATTTCATTTGTATTCAATCCCATCCTCAATATTTTTCGAAAAAAAGTTTTTTTTTCCTTGTCAATTCTCGTCAATTACGATTGATTCGTTTAATCAAGACTTTATATTTACATTAAAAGAACATTAAGCAAATAAATAATTTATCTTAAGTAAATATTTCAAGCAGATGCGAGGATATTGTAGTAGGAAATTATTACATGTAAGTTATTATTATTATCCTCTTAATGTTAAAAATAACTCAGGGGATACAAGACTATAAAAGCTTGCCCTTATTAATAGTTTATTTGATTTACACTTTATTTATTTCATTGTAACGTCTGTAATATTACTTCTCAACCATTAAGATATAATAGGATTGTAATGTTCAGTTTCTAAATAAATAAATTAAAGCTGTATTAGATATTCCGAAGTTTTGTTCAGAAATCCTATTTTTATATTTTTATTTTGTAAGCTTATTTCTATACACCGTTCATGGCTTTACAACGCTTCTCTTGAATGTGGTTTCTGGGCGAATGAAAGCGAGAATTAATCTTCTTCTCTGCCTGGAATGTAATAAATGGTGCATTGGGTTTTGTTAATAGCTCACTTGATTCACAGGGACTTCTACAAACCGAAGTCTAATAATATTGGCAAGGGCGGTGTTTGGTTGGTTTTTGAGGGCAGTCGATTTCAAAGAGGCTTTGATGGCTTCTGATAGAAATGTAGGTCTTGGAAGGATGAGGCTTTAACTTCTGTGAAAAATCTTTGATTCCTGGGAAATAAACGACAGAATTACTTCCTTCAACCTCTTCATCTTGATAACGAAGATCGTTTGGAAAGGAGGCAAATGGGGCAACCTTCACCCTCTGATGTAGTCGTTTGCAGGGAGGGGAAGTTAATAACAAGGTCCCCTTCTCGGGTTATTTATTTCCTCTGAAATTTCCGTAACAGTTTTCTAATTGTTTTGAATAAATGTCATTTATTAAATAGTGGTTTTTCTTTCCTTAAGTGTCCTAAGGAATTAGAACTGACCAATGAATCAAATAGACGTATTCCTTTCCAGTTTAAATAGTGGATTAGAATTAGACTTCCCTTTCAATTGCACCTTTTTCTTATTAGTGAAAACAATGCAAATATCATCCTTGAAATTCACGGACGGTCAAGCGTACACAAATATTCCTAATGATCTTCATTCAAGCAGGGGACAGTTAATTTTAAAGAAAGTTAAAAAGAAAACAATAATGTGGATAATAAAATAAATTACCGTATTTACTCGCATAATTTCCTCCCTCGCGTATTTTCCCCACCCCAGTTTTTGTGGATTACAAAATTCAATTTTTATTTTTATCGCATAATTTCCCCACCTCTACTTCAACGCGTTTCCAACATGACGTCATGCGGTGAGCACCTATAAAGATGGCGGGCTGCGCTGCGTGAGTTACGAAATTACGTCACAGTCGCACACACACTTCCGTGCATGCCTATTGCTTAACTGTACTTTGAAGAAAAAAACAAATGTTGAGATGTGATTTCTTATATTTTAAATGTTGCGTGTTAATAAAATTGTTGTTAATTACATTTCTTGCTTTAAAAATCAATATTTAACATAGTTTTCCTTACACTTTCACCATATTTTTTTTCCTCGAATTGAAAAACATCGCGTAATTCCCCCCCCCCCTTTTTTTGTCAAAATATTGATGAAAAAAAAGGGGAAATTATGCGAGTAAATACGGTAATAACTAAGAAGATGGTAGCAGAACTTACATAATCAATCAACAATGATCGGAAACGCTGAGACTATTCAAAGTTTTGAAATACTTGTGATTTCTCCTTTCCTTTAGAAGGTTGGAGAATCACCTGAGTGAGATCTGTTCCAGCCTTTCTTTGGTTTCTATCACCTTTTCCACTTCTCTGGTCTTTGTGCAAAGCAACGACGTTTCACTGTACTGAAGAAGTAGGTTGGTCGCTGTCCACTGATTTATTTATACTTGCAAAGGGGAAATTCATTTTAATATACAACATTGTTTAAAATGGTACTATTTTAGATTAGGGAATTTACTTAATATTCTTAACACAAAAAATATAAAATAACTTTTGCCTTTAATTTTATTTGTTATTTTTCTACCTTTTCTTTTCCAGTTGACTACTCATTTTCTTAGGAGTTGTCTTTGTTTTCGTTTATTCCCATTTGGGATTTTGTTTCGGGAGAGAGGAGGGAGGGAGTCCAAGATTTCAACCAAAAACAACGAAAGAAAACAGGGCCTAGATTTGGGAGGGAGTTTCCAGTCCCTTCCCCTCTGTTTACTCCCAAGATTGGAAAGTTCATTTGGATTCATTCGCCAGCTGGGTTTTAAAAATTCTGATTAATATCTTTTGATGAATTAGTAAATTAGTCTAATTAATATAAATATATATTTTTTGTTGTTGTTGAACTTAATCACCTGCATTGATAATAAATGAAAATATTGTTTTAATTGTTAATGTATAGTTTAATTTGTTTACACCTTTGAAAGATGTCGTATTTTAAAACAGAATCAAAAGAAACCTGATCAAGGGAATTGAATTTTGGAAAACATCGTAAGATCAGATCACTTCTAGGACTCAACTGGTAAATAGAGTATTTTTACTATTCAGAACTCATTGTTCGCCAAACAGATAGAGAAACCAGTCCTTCATTTCTCTCCTAAATAGAAAAAAAAATAAAAATAAAAAATTAAAATTGTGGTGAAAGAGAAGCTTTCTAATGAATTGATAAAACACTTTTCATAAATTCACTTCCCAAAGACAAATGAGACATTAAAAGATATCAATTGATTCGTCAAAAAAAAAAAAAAAAAAAGCCTAACAAGTTGATATTAAAAAAAAAAAGTAAATAAATAAATAAATTATGTTCTGTATTTAAAGAAGATTACAGGATTAGAAAATTCAGAATGGCATTTTGTTTTTTAGGTGATTAATTTGTTTGGTCAGCACGAGTGTAACTTTACTAAGATAAAGCAAAATTGTATTAATCCGTTGAATTGAAAGAAAAACATATCAGTTACATGAATTCTATTCTGGAATTTTTATTGATAGTTTGTTTGATTTTGTAACACTAACGGTTGTTAACGAGTGATCAGCTAACAAAGATGGTTTTCAACAAGTTTATGCTTCGTTTTGATCTTTATTGAAAACTCAAGAATTTTCGTGGAATCGAATTTTTTCCCGCTTAGTCTACAGCAGGGGTGCACAACCTTAAGAAGTCTGAGGCTAATATTTTTATAAAAGTTCTGATGGAGCGTCACATTCCCCAACCCTTACTATATCTTACTAATTAATGATTTGCTAATACCATTTATAATAAAATAATTAATAATAAACTTAAATTACATAAACTTCAAATTATCAAATAATGCGCTAGTTGCTAACATTCGAATAGTAAAGTCTGAGACAGTTGCTACTGCAAGTTATGACATTTTTCAATGTATCTGTTGGCAACAATGGAAAGACTCAAATTTAATTTTAAGTTTGACACTACCGGGTTGCAGCAAATATACTGGCGGGCCGCGGGTTGTGCACCCCTGGTCTATGGGAAGTAGGAAGGAATATTCCTCTCAAATTTTACGAAAATGTAGTATTTGCTTCAGATTAAATAAAACAAACAAACAAACAAACATTTCCTGTCGATACTATCCAAATATTCAATCTCCATTATTGAAAACATTTTTATACGGAAGGAAGTTCTTAATTCCTGAAATGAACTTACTTTCTGATATCTTTCTAAAATTATATTTAAGAAAAAAATTAATAAGAGATAATTTTTTACTATGAATTAAAAAAAAAAGTCATAAAATAGATAAAATAAAATATCTGAAATATCTCCTTCCCTAGTAAAACTAATAACCCTAGAAACTAGAAATCCCGCTTAAAATCCAGACCTTGAAAGAAATTCTCAAATCAAAATGGAACAAAGAACATCTCACATTCGTTTCTGGTTTGTCGTTGCTGCCATCTAGAGGTAGAATTCAGAAGTAGCTCTCATCAATTTTACGTTGTGCTATTTAAGGAATCTGGGCAAAAAGAATGAAATAGTTTGTTCCTGAACGTGGCTATTAAATTTATTAATTTATACTTCGCATGAAGGAGATTTTTATTTTACTTTATTTTGTTAAAAATTAAACTAAAAAAATAAACAAGTAATCGTTTAACGTCAGAAAACACTAATTACTTTAATTACTACAGTAATTAAATGATCAGCTTTTGCTATTGTAGGTCGCGATTTGGGGTTCCTCAATCTTATTTATTACTTAGATGATCCCAGTTTTATTTCGTAATTAAAGGAAAATGTAAACTAATTACCTAGTTTTAAATTTTCAGTCAAAGAAATTATTATTTTAATTTGTAATTTTTAATCACCATTATCTCATCGTTAAGTTGAGATAAAAATAACCAAAGAATTCTGTTTGAGATACTGTATATCTATGCTTTCGATTGATCAAAGAATTCCAAGTGTTGTACGATAATAAAATCCTCACTGAATCGCCTCGAACAGTATTTTGAAGATTAGTCTCAATTCCCTTTGAAAATTGCAATTCTGTTGTTTCGTTCAGCCTTTGCTGTACATCGCTTATGTTTGTGCCCCATTTGATCACTAAGGCTAAGTTTGTCTCACAAATAAAGCCACATTTATGCTGCAACCGTAGCTGCCTGTAAAGTAATTTGTTTCCCAAAACTTCAGAATCAACATTGATCGTCATATTACAGAAGTATTAATCTTTAAGATTTGTTACTTTAGATAATGACTTGCAGAATATTAGCTGTATTCAGAAACGTTGACCGGTAGTTATTAGAGATAAACACTGCGACAAAATCTAAGTAAAAATAAATAAATAAGTAAGCTAATAATAATAATTTTAAAGTATTTCACTATAGGCCTACTGGCCCTTGGGATCGGGAGGTAAGGCTCCCGTGTTTCCTGACCAAAACACTAAGTTGATATTGGGTGGTCAGTTCGACGCTCGTCCACCTTTAACTCTGTAAATGAAACCTGACTCGTTCTACAGAGGGCTGGGTTGACCCTAGTATCCTTTTGGAGGAGAATTGATTAAGGAAAAATTGAATTAAGAATTGAGCGTCTGGATCGAACCAACTCCTTCAGCCACAATTAAGTGTCTTAATAAGTTATCGGGCCCATAATAATAATAATAATAATAATAATAATAATAATAATAATAATAAT
>JAFIDM010014012.1:7396060-7409918 GCA_023159025.1 Thereuonema tuberculata
AATAATAATAATAATAATAATAATAATAATAATAATAATAATAATAACGGACGAATACAAATTATTGAAGGTTCAACTTATGGAGAGTTACTTTGCTATTAATGAATTTCGCTAAAACAGATGTTCTTTATATCAAAAAATTCCATCAGTGGACAGAAAATATGCTTTCGCACACTAATGCATCATCACCATGAATCCTGGACAGCTGTTTCATCCTTATTAGGAATCATGAGCAGGATTTGCCTTTGATGATAGGCTCAGACTGTGCGAAAGGCTATGGATACCATTTCCGCTGCTGATAGTACGTAGTATCATCAAAACAAAAAAATAAGAAATTCACAACGTTTTGTTTTCAATAGATGTTCATCTTGAAAGTTTTTGTGCTATTTTTGTCGACTCATTCCGGTTTATTGACGGAAATTAATCGGGTTCCTAATCCGCGGAATAGGTGATTAGGTCATGAACCTCACCGCAGGTCATGTTTTCCGGTTTATTTAAATGGAATTACCATTTTTAGAAGCGAACGGCAACTTATGCGTCCGAATAATTAATGAATGATATCACGGAATTGAGATTTAGAGAATGAAATTAAAAAAAAAAAGGAAAAGCATTTGCCGATATATGTAAAATGTGGGTCGTCCGACTGTCTGTTGTTTCGTAGGGGTAACCTACATCTACTGGGCTGTGTTAATGACACCGATTCCTAGGTAGCCATCTTGTTTCCTGATCAATCCATATATGGCAAAACACACTGCCCCGTGAGCAGAATGGCCAGAGAAGATTTCTTCATAAGTGGTTTTCACTTCTTAAGAGTTCGTGTTATTGATTCAGCTTGGTTCATTTTCGTAGTGATTATTAATACATCATTAGACCAACGAACGAAAAATTAAAATTAGATATAAAAAGAAAAAAATAGCAGAAAACAGAAGAAAAAAAAATAAGAATAATTTAGAAATTCTTTTAATATGCTTCTATACTTGCTGTAGAGGGACCTAGAATGCTGAAACTTGGTATACCTTCTCCTAGAAATCTGAGATGCCGTTTTAATTGTTACCATCATCAACCTTATCTCTATTTTTCCTTTGTAATTGTCATTTGCCGATTTTTTTTATTTCTAAGAGGGTCGACAACTGCGCATGTGCCTACGATGCTCGAGCACATAGGGTCCGACCACCGACAGATTACAAAATGGCGTAAATAATACAGTATGAGGATGAGGATTTGAAAAATCCTGTTTTTTTTTTTTTAATTAAGAATATTGCAGTACATCAACATCAAATTACATTAAAACCATTAGTGAAATGTAGCTCTATTAAAAAAGAAAAAAAAAAAAAAAACTTTATATATACACACACGAATTTTGTAACACCCTGTAATATTCAAACCACGTGTAGGAGCATGGTAAGGATCCTTTGATCTTTTTCAATTGAATTTTGTTTCAATTGAAACAAACAAAAATAGCACCCCCAGATTAATGTGTGGGCTCGCCTGCAAAACTTTTTTATGATATAGCAAAGGATATGTTCTCTCAGAAAGGCTCACTTTAGGACCACCTAGCACCTCAATGGGGCGTTTCCGGACCTGGGTTCATTAGGAATATATTGATCCTTAGCCATGCCACTACACGTGGTTTGAATATTACATACGAATTTCGCAACACCCTGTATATAGAGTGATATTAACTTAATTTGGTAATTTTGAGATTCATTATGATCCTCTTATTTAGCATAACGTCTTACATAAGCTCTATGCTGACATTTTTATTAAGCATATAGCAACAAAATAGTTTTTATTCGCTTAAATAAAAATGACAAAATTTAACTTCCTATGAAACTAATAGACAACAATTCAGTAACTGGGCCATTCATTGAAAAACGCTCCTATTTTCTTCACACTATCGTCGTTACTTTCCGATTAAAGTAATAAAGAAAGAACAGAAGAAGAAAAAGCAACGATATTTCTCTTTTCCTATCGAGTCTGAGAAAAAGAAGATCTAAAAATTCTCATGTGTATTTTATGTATGGATTTTTAGATCCACCCGCAAGTAATTTCTGAATAGATCCTTTGAAAACTTAGCCTACATATTTACGGACATGAGATTTTGAAAACTTTTGCATTTGAAAATTTTTACATGTGGATTCCTATAAAGAAATTTGTGCGTGAAGATATCACAGTTCTCCTAAGAAAGTGCTAGAAACATTGGATTTTTATCGATATCTAATATTGCCTACTAATGCAATGCTCATGTTTTCAGGATTTAATCTTGTTTTGAACACAAAAAATATAACAGTTGAAGTAAAGCGAGATTTAAATTCTTTGAGGAACTTCTCGTTTATGTTCAAGATAAGTTTCTAAGCAGAAATCCGGCAAATAAGGTCAACAATCAATAAGAACTTAAGTTTTTTTTTTATTCTCATTCAGCATCCCTTCTTTTATTTTCTTTTTTTTTTTTCTATCTTCGAATGAAATGGGAAATTAAAAGCTTCAATATATAGGAAAAAAATAATAATCCTAGGATTAGGGGCTCAACGATGAGGGTTTTTTTTAAAAAAAAAACAAACCAATAGATTTGTAGGTCAAACGATTTCCTTTGATATCGAAACCCTACAATTAATTGGAGAGCAGAAATAAAGACAGATAGAAAATAAAGAGGGAAGTAAAGTATAAAGTATGGCCTTATTATATTTCAAGAGAAAATAAAAAAGAAATGCAATATACTCTTTAAATTCTTATAATAATATTTTATTTACTTATTTACTTACATGTATTTTATTTGTGATATTTTTTTATTTTAAAAAACAAAATTTTGACTCACTTTGCCTTTTAAATGAATATCAAAATTTGCAAACGAACTATTCCCTTCCAATGACCTTAGCCCCGATTTCCTCGAAGCTCAAACAACGTTTTGTCTTGAATAAATCTAATCAAAATAAAAATAAATAAATTAATGAAGTAAAGCCAACATTGTTAACAAAGTTAAACATATTGTTAAACAACTCTGTTAACAATTGCTAAGAAAATTGTTTTTTAATACATTTCCATAAAAAGATTCTTTAGAAAATATTAATCTGTTGTCAATGCATTGATACAAAAGGAAAGATAATAATACAAAATAATTTTTAAAAAATATTTAAGTTATGGATGTACAAAACTAAATAATAAAAAAGTAGTGGATTGTTCAATGACGCCACCTTACGACAAAATAGGAAAACACTTCAAGAACTTCATCATATCTTCATTACATCTCATTTTGTCTGTGTATTTTTTTTCTCCCTTTTTGAAAATTCTAGAATTAAAAAATAATTTTATTTTACAACATCCTTGAATTGTAAATTTATTATAATTTGAGAATTTTTAACGGATTAATTAACCTCGTAGTTTTTACTCTAATTGGATATTTTATGAAAATTTGAAATAAAATTTTGTACAGTTGAAAGATTCTGAGGAGGTTTTGGAACAGAGAATTTTATAGAAAGAATTACGAAAATGTGAAATTTTATAACTTTAACAAGTAAAATACAGATTTATATTTTATTAAGTTTCATTTTTTATTGTATTATAATATCAATATTAGACTGATTGAAATTACTTTTATTTTTAATCTTCAGTTACGTTTTAGCAAAGACATTGACAACAGTTACGTTTTTTGATTCTGAAATTCCTATTCCTGCCGATAGATGGAGCCACGGATTAAGTTCACAGAGAAAAATCGTTTTCTGATACATCGGAAGCGCAGTGGTGCCTCAAAGGAAAAAACTCACCAATCAAAAATTAGTGAGAAAATTCATGTGCCAGCAGTGCTATTAAACTGATTAAAAACGGGTTCTTTGAAGATTCAAATATACATTCTTCGTAATAATAATAATCCATATATAATAAAAAACAAACAAACAAATTTTAAAATAATCAAGTTTAACGTGCTGAAATAATTCAATGAAAATCAAAAACAAGATAACAGCAGCACATGTCTAAATTAAATTGCCTTTCTGAATCAATTTATCGGAAGGAATTGGGGACAGCTGTTTCGTCCTTATTGGGACTCCTCAGCCCAATCCACCTTCCCCGATAAAAAGACTCAGAAAGGCAGGGATATATCTGGTGGCCACCGCCACACCTGGCAGTGACCCCCGAAACCAAAAAAGGCAAGAAAATTAAAATGCGTGTTATTTTACACGTCCAATAAGCCTTAGCCTACAACCTATAGGCAAAAAGGCATTTAATAAGAACTAAAGGTTCAAAAATAAGGTAAACAAACCAAAATAATCAAGTTTAACGTGCTGAAATAATTCAATGAAAATTTTCTTGCCTTTTTTGGTTTCGGGGGTCACTGCCAGGTGTGGCGGTGGCCACCAGATATATCCCTGCCTTTCTGAGTCTTTTTATCGGGGAAGGTGGATTGGGCTGAGGAGTCCCAATAAGGACGAAACAGCTGTCCCCAATTCCTTCCGATAAATTGATTCAGAAAGGCAATTTAATTTAGACATGTGCTGCTGTTATCTTGTTTTTGATTTTCATTAAATTTTAAAATATTCATTACATCTTGAAACTTATTGGTAGGGGAATTTAAAAATTAATGCTTATTAAAAAAATCTATAAAAAATATATTACGAAATTTTAGAAAAAAAAGAAAGAAAAAAATATGAACAAAAAGCTATAACGTGTAAAATAGAATGATGAAAAGGAAATTTCCCATTTTCGTAATTCTTTCTATAAAATTCTCTGTTCTGTTCCAAAACCTCCTTAGAAGTTTAAGTGCTTGAACAAAAATTATTAAAACGTTAAAATATAAAGAAAAGCAATTATTAAACATCAAGCGTATTGCATAAAGAAAAAAACGTTTTTTTACTGAAAATGTGTTATATATTAGTATGGCACTGATAATAAAATGAAATAGATACAGTACAGCCCCGATTATCCGCGAGCGGGTGATCCGCGGTGCGGATTTTCCGGAGTGCCTCGAAAATTTTTTTTAATTACAAACCTCAAAAAAAAAAAAAAAAACCAATTGTAATCCAAGCCAACAACAGGGAAAATACAATAGGCCGTACAGTGCGAAGGTCGAAAATTACTGACAGGTTTATTGTGCATCGTGATCCTATAGGCCTTCTCGGAATTTGTGGATGCAAACGTAGAGCAAAGGTTTCTGCTTTACTGTACATATTTTAAAAGTTTTACGTATTATGTTTTTGTACAATAAAACGTAGTTTTTAATGGTGAAATATTTTTTTTCGTGTTTACACTCATTTTTAGTCTTCTTTCGGGTTATCCGCGATTTTCGTTATCCGCGAAGCCCTTGCCACCCAATTCCGCGGATAATCGGGGCTCTACTGTATAATGCATCATTCATAGAAACGTAAATCTATTTATTTTATGTGTTATATCCTGTTTCCGACAGATAAGTGATGTTAAATTTTTGTTACTGTGGATGTAGTTCATAAACGTTCTAATAGCGTAGCAAACAAAAATTACGTTTTCTTAGTAATCACAGTAATTATGTTATTTTTGGCATAAGTACATTCTGAATGTCTTCCTTCAAATTCATAGTTATGTTGTAGCTTTTAAACAGAAAAAAATATTAAAATAAAAAAAAATAATCATTAATTCGATGTTAATGAGATTACGGAAAAATTACTTTTTTTTCCTAGAAATGTTGGACGGAGGTCCTTACTGTTTTCCTGGTTCTTTATTATTTCTTGTTGTTGTTTTGTGGGGGTGTTATGTACTTGTGTCCATAATTAAAAGTGTTGACATTTGTACTGACTCACCTCTTGATAAACATCTTGTTTTCGTGTAGTGCTTATGTAAAAGTGGTTTTGTTTCGGCTTTGGAGATTTCAACTGAATTTCTTTTCTTCTTCTCTCATTCAAAATAACTTTACAATATTTTCTTTCTTTCGAGTTAAACTCTCATTAAACTTACATCGAAAAAACTGCTGGAAAATTCTTCGTATTCCATGGAAAAAATATTAATAATTACTGGTCTTTTGACATTAAGATGAAAACCGTTTGCAGATCTTATATTCTAGTTAAGATTCTAGTTCTTGTTCTCAGCAAAGGATGGACGGCATCGGAAGTAGAGGATCCTGGGATCATCAGCGCAGGAAGTCGGAGGTCAGTCCGATGCTCGTAGGCGTTTGTCGTTGGGAAATAAACCCAATATGAGGATTTGACACAGTATTGGATGAATCACTGAACTGTTCTTGTGGAGAAATCAAAGGCGAAACTTCCCTTCACCATCAGAGATCGAACCTGGTCTAAGTCTGCAGCTTGTAACGAGAACAAGCTTTCAGGTAGGTGATTAACGAAAAACAACGATGAAACAATGACGTTACTGGCGGTTGAAACAATAACAGAAAGGAATTGCTTTATGAGATATCGGTACTGGAAGTACCAACATCCACCATCTTTTCAAAGGTTTCTCGTTAGTTTTGAGATGTAAGTGAATGTAGAGTTGATCTAAAGAGAAACTAGAAAATAACGACAGTTTGAATTGGGCGCCTTATAAGGAGAACAGATTCCTTCCAAAAAATAACTTCATTTCATTCGGAATTCGTGCTGAGTTGCAAAAAAAATAACCCAACTTATTATTCATTTTTTTCTCCTTCTTTTTATTTACTTCAGAAGCCGAATTAATAATACTACCTCTTTTGATTGGTAGACCTTGAAAATGGCGCATAAGCAACTCATGCTGTTTGTCTATCAATTATTCTGAACATCAGACACTTAACCAACCAGGACGTGACTAGAATTATAGACCTCTTTGACGCCTCAAACTGTGGAAGAAAGAATACGTTAATTTATTCTCGCTTCACAAGAAAATTATCATCAATTTATAACAAAATATTCAGTAAAAATATTGATGATTGGTGGGATTATAATTGCTACTTTGTAAACTATCATAATTGTTTAATAAGTATAAATTTTTTAGATACCATTTTTTTTTTAATTTTCTATAGAAACTGTTGAATCTGGTATCTAACAGACAATACATTTCAATACAATGGTTTTGTATAAACAGTTTTGTAGTAATTATCAAGAATCAATTAGCAAAACCTTTAAGAAGCATTTCTTGTTTTATATTTGATCTATGATAATATATTGATATGATATATAAATTTTGTTTGTATGTTAAACCTGAGCTAGTACATATAACATCCTTACAAACATAAGCTAAGTTCAGTTTGTATGTGAATTTAAAATTATCTACAATCTCTAAGTTTAATGAAATGTTTTGTTGTTTTATACAAAATGAATCAAGTTGGAAATTTTACAGAAATTTACGTATTTTTAAGTAACGCTCTCTTATCAGAATGTGGCTACATTTCTATCTTTTCAATCGACAACGTAGTGGTGGCTGAACAACGCTGACTGCATCTGTTTATTTCAATGGGCCATGAAATCAAAACCTACCACTCACGACAAAGCAAAGGTATATTAACGGCTATTACATAGGTAAATAGACCTGATAATTTGTACTTCTCTGTCATTTCTTAATGACATCCGGAATAAATGATTTCCAATAAAACGACGAAATGCACGTGAGCTTCGGAAAACCTCGTAAATTCTTTCAGTCAAATGACACGGAATTAGAAGCCGGGGCAGAAAATTATTATTTACGTAAAGATAATGAACGTTTCTGATGATTGTTTTGTTTGGTGTATTTCACCTGTCATCGAGTGTTTGAGGCTGATGAATAAGATCATTGAAAAGTGGACGTCTTCCGGTTGAGAAATAGGCCTAGAGCCAGATCCTCCTTCTTTCGTATTCTCTGGTTTACAAAAGAGTCCCCAGATTGACTCTTTAATTTGGCGATATAGCAAATGACTGCTTTGGCTAAATATTGGAGCATGTCTCAAAGTAAATCCTCTCTCTTTGAATCCGTAATTATAATGATTAAGAACTCAATGCTGTCTTCAGTAATAAAACAAACATTGGATCAGAAATTAAGCAAATATTCAAAGGAAGAAAATAAATAATAAAAGAGATAGGTTTAAAATTCAACGAAATTTAACAAATGACACATAGGACATGTAGAGTTATTTATTTAATACGATAATTGACGAAACCAGCAAACAATTGGCTTGCGATATGTTTTTAACTACATATACGAAACATTATAACTGTTTTTAGGCTATACTAGCCACAGTATCCAGCGCTTTTCAGGAAAATTCAGTGTTTTGTTCAGTGTATTTGTCTCCGTTTATTTTATTTGCAACTTAAATAATCTCATTTATTTATTTAAAAATTCGGATCAAAATTTCAAAAATATGTGAATGAATCCCAAAAATATGTTAAATATAGAAGGGTAACGTTTCCTACCCTTTTCCGTTCGTGTCTTGTCCGAATTCAAAGTGAAGCATTTAAATCCAACATCCGCACGTTTTTGAAAGGGTGGGGGTGGGGGGTCGTTTTTCTACCATCCCCTGTCGTTACAATACCTTCCTCTTGATTATTTAAACTTCCGGCAGACAACTTTGTAAAACTCTGGAACTGTTTCATTTCGTTACATTTACTAACATTATACTTCTATGTAAATTATAAACAGTAGAATTGGAGGACAAATGAAGGAAAACAAAATACAGAAGATGAAAATACCATGTGTTTTTTCCCGTAGGGTCCTCAACAGTCACCAAAAAAAAAACTTGGCCTCGAAAGGTCAGAAGGTCTAGGAATTCTTTGAGAAAAGCCAGACAAACAACCATATATAAGATTTTACTCTCTATTGTTGTTATGTATTTATCTATTAATTATCAGTGTCGCTATATATGGGATGTCGAAGGAAGTAAAAACGTTTAATAGCAGTTACTACTTTGGAAGTACGTTCGAGCTGTAAGAGGTTTGTTAATGAAGGCTTACGACTCTTAATTTTACTCAATCTCGATATTTGGTCGTGTGAAGTTTCCTAGAATTCAGAATATAGGAGTTTTCATGAACTTTCATGAAGTCCACTGGAATCGAATGTTTTGAACGGATATCGATTTATTCGTTTTAAATATGGGGATTTGTGTAAAAAAAAATACAGAATATAAATGCAAGATTATGCAGACAATAAAAAGCATTTTGTAATTCGCATCCAATTTCCATATTTATTAGCCTTAATGATGCATCGAAGTTAATTTATCGAAGAGTTATTTTGGCAAAAACATTCATTACGGGGCTACCATTTAAAAAAATAAAAGCTTTTTAAAATAAAAGCGAATGTTTTATTATGAATAATAAACAGCGAACCACATTGAAGGCAGATTCAAATAAGAAATTTAAAAGCTATAAATATGTTGGAAATAACTTAATTCTAGGACAATTGCAATTATCCTCAATTGGTAAATTATAGGATTAGAACTTTCTCTTTCTCTATTAACTTAAAAAATGTAAAAAACAAAAAAAACCAACAACTTTAAAAAGCAATCCTTTCTTCATCTAAATCAGTGGTTCTTTATTTTTTTTTTTTTTTGAACACATTACATGCAAATTGTGCCAATCCTTTATGTATTTATTCGTGATCATGATTTTTGAGTTGCTTTATTTATAACAAACAAAGAATGAAGCTAGTACTTTTAAAATTCATTAATTCCTTATCTTATTAGACTGAAAACGCTTATTTAAATATTGAATAAAGATTTTTTAATTTTAATGATACATCGGAAACGCAGTGGAGCCTCAAAAGAAAAGTGAACAATAAAACCTCACTAATGAGAAATTAGTGATAAAATTCCTGTGCCAGCCGTTCGCAGGCCTCAATGAATTTTTTTAAAGCACAAAAATTCAAACTGCGCATTTGAATTATTAATAACCAACAATGGGTGAGACCAAATTATTTACAAGTGACATCCTGGAACAGCTGTTTCAGAGCTCTTTGGCGATATTAGCCTCAGTACTGAGACTTCGTTGTTTACTGGTGACTGCTCCTAACTGATGATCGCCAAAGAGCGTGAAACAGCTGTTCCAACATGTCACTTGGTAAACAATTTGATCTCGCCCATTGTTAATAATTTTTTAATTTTATTAATAATCTGTCAACGAAAGGCATTGGAGTCTTCACTAAAATTGATTTCTTCTTTTTCTCGCTTGTTCGTCGATTTCACCTAATTTATGATGAGGATAAAGATAGTTCAAGATAACTTCAAATTTAAAAAGTGTATCATTAGAATAAAAAATGAAAGGTGAAGGAAACATACTTGAATTTACAAATGACTTAACTATAAATGATTCTATTACACTAATGAAAAATCTATGTTTCCGTTTCACACCCATTCCAGCATTGACTTTAAAACATTCAAATATTTCTGATTCGTGATTTTCATCATCTTATTAAAGATGTTTAACAGTAAAATATTTGGCAGATGAAAGAATAAAAATTTTACTGTTTATTATAATTAAGAAATGTAAGATAGATCCAGGAAGTAAATATTCTTAAAAATTATCGGACAATCATTGTAACGGCTGTTGTTATAACTGACAACTATAATATTAGCATTGATATATTTTCATTGTAACTGAAGATATACATTTTCTTTTTAAAATTGGAGAACAAGTTTATAGGGATTATTTTCCTCCAAGGGAAAGCAAAGAGAGTCACATCAGGTTTTTTTTGTGTGAATATTATTGTGTATTTTTAGTTGTGTTTTGCTTTTGTGGAGTCCCGCTTCCGGGCGCGACAGTGGGCTTCTTATATGTTCGCACCTTCTGAGCCTGTCATCGGTGGAGTTTGGCTGGCTGATGAGTCCTAAAGAGGACAAAACGGCCGTCCCAGACTCTCCCCTGTAACAGCTCAAGGTGCGAAATCTATTTGGTTCCTTTGTGCTTTCCATAGTTACCGTTTTGTCAAAGAGAATGCTTTGACAGAAATGTAATAGATTTCTATTATGACACTTTTTAGGTGAAATTTATTTCTTTTTTCTTTTTTCGCTTCGCGAGCCAAAATCATTACGCTTCGTAACTCATTTAAATAATAACGTATAGTTTTTATTTAAAAATAATCATTTCCAATCATGATTCGATCTATTTATTCATTTCTGCGCATTATTGTTCCATCTAATTGCTACACCATTGTTGATTGTTCTACATTGCAGGCAGCGATGCGCGGAATTCAGGGTCAATATGATCACAAGAGACAATTATATCAGAAACACATTTTGCAGAAACGGTTAAAAAAAATGGTTACATTACAATTATGAAAGGTACATTGCATGCAACCAAAAATAAATTTACAAACGAAAAGGCTTTTCTTGTTTTAGTTTACAAGAAATATTTCAGAGAATCTTGTCTCCTTTTTTAAGAAATGGTCTTTGATTAGGATATTCTTGAAATTTCTTATAATTTATTTCCTATTTAATATCATTAAAAATCGAACCAAATCAGGTAGAAGTTATGAGGGTTCAATGAAGTCTCTAATTGGTTTCTCGCTTTCGGTGGGTCATTATCGAACAACAGACATCGCACAATAATTTACGACCCTTTTTGCCTCTTTGGCAAAGTAACTTCTTTTTTTTTTAAAAGTGATCTTGTCAAGTAGTTGAAGACTAAAAAAACAATTCAAGTAATTTATGTCCCTGATGGTTTTTATTGACTGACCTTTCATTGAACTTTTAGATCAATTGATATTAGTTAGAAAACAATAATGAAAACAACCAATTTTATTCCATCACATTTACGAGCATTTTACAGAGATCTTGATGAGGACTGAATCCTTACAAATTCTTATTTATTTAGATCTAAAAATAAGATCTTAGCTGCATGAATTTCTTGCATTACTTTTGATATATTTGATTAATTTTCGTTTTTCCTTTTATCTTGAGTGAACTTATTATTATTATTATTAACTTAGGGTAACTTCTATTTGAGTAAAATTCAAATCTTTTCATCTCTGCTCTATCAAAGAAAAACAATTCATGGCGACATTGATTAATCCGTTGCTGTTCATCTGTTCTTCATCTCAGTAGAAGATCAAAATTGGCTTTATTTTATTGTTTCATGTATATTTTAATGTCATAGGTTTCCAGCATTTTTCCTTCTTTAATACAAATAGAAATCTGCGACCGCTTACTATATAGAGACATTACTAACAATTGAAAAGTTTATTCAGAGGTTGTTGCAGTTCAGGCATAATTCTTCGGCCAGATCTAAATGAGACAAACCTTTATTGTGAAGTCAAAACAAAAGTCTACTGGGCTTTTTATTTTGATTTTGGGGTAATTTGACGACTGGCAATTTGAAACCAACCTACTCTTCAGTTGGCATCTTTACAAAGAAAAAAACATGAAAGGCTTAAAAGGATTTTTTTTTTTTTTTCTCATTCTCTAAATCTTTTTGTTTCATTCATTTCCAATTTCACATAATCTATCTCGATGATTAGAATTAGTTAACTATTAATAAAAATAAGTTAAGTAATAAACGTAAAGAGTTGACTAAAACCCTGCCGGTCACCCCCTAACATTAGTTGGGCGGATCCACTTGAAGTACACTTTGAATTCGTCCGGTGATGATGAGAGTACAAATGAGGAAGTGTTTGTGTATCCATTAAGGATCACCATCTAAGGATCGTCTGATTTACATTAGAACCTTCTTTGGTTTGAAAAACACCTTCGACACAATGGACAAAGGTCAGTGGCGGTACTTTGTGTATCAATATCATATCTCAGTTCATCAGCTGCTGATAATATTCACAGAGCAAATTTAAACAACAACAAGATAAAGTACGTTCTATTGAATAACTTAAAAGGAAAAGTTCTTGTTATAATTTAAAAACACCTTCTTTCACGTTGCATTTTTTTCTTTCTTTTTTTTTTGAAATCATCAAAACATTTTACAAAAAAAGCCCGCCTTTTTTGCACAGAATTAAATTATTATATCGCATGAATACAATCAACATTTGCTTACAATCAAGCATTTGCAGTGCTTGTATTAAAATCTTTAAATCCAATTAAAAATTACTTAAAATAGAGAAACTAAACTTTTCTATTTACCATTGAATTTCCTTAAGTCATGTTCGAATCCCGGAGCTGTTGCTTTCTTTCCTTTGTCTCCTTCCTTCAATTATATCTGTGGCTTCTGTTCATTCTTCGGATTTGTTTAATGGTCTATAACGACCGTAGTACTAGTGGGAAATAATCCAAGATAGAATAGAATAGAATAAAATCACTCATAGCGATTCTAGGAAATTTTCTTTATAACGTCATCTTAAAGCATAAAATTTCTCTACAATGATCCATACGGATACATTTTCAAGTACAAAAGACAAATAATGCCACAATCAAAAACTAGCATTCAATTCAGTTTTACATTATCTCATTATGTGCATTCATCTTAATAATGATAGTTTTAAATTTCCAAGGCCGTCTAAGCACAGCATTGTGGTCAAAGCAATGAGGTTGATACTCCTGAACCCCCGATATGGGATTCTTTCTTCTTCATTGTTTTATATCTATTCCTAAAGGAAGAAACTCCTGAACAGCCATTATTATTTAAATTTTCCCATTTCATAAGATTCAAGATAGATCAGGAATAAGTCACAACAACAACATATATTTTCAAACTATTTATTATAAGTAAATAGTTTTTCATAATTTCGAACATTTAAAGCAAACATTATTAGTAAACTTTCACTCACCTCCTCAACTCAAAAGAAATAAATGCGATATTCATACAGATATGGCGAATTTTCGGAATTTATTTCGTTAATTCCTTTTACTAGCCTAATGACTCAAAAACTGTGGAAACAAAGGATGTGCATGAATACAAAACAAAGTAAAGGAACAAATGTATGATATAGATTGAAATAATAAATACAAAGCCAATTCATCAAAAGAAAACATAATCGTTTGAACAATATACATGACTAAATACTAAAAATTGTTGATAAC
>JAFIDM010014012.1:7426618-7438899 GCA_023159025.1 Thereuonema tuberculata
ACAAGTGACATCCTGGAACAGCTGTTTCACGCTCGTTGGCGATCATCAGCCAGGAGAAGTCACTGTAAATAATGAGGTCTCGCACTGAGGCTGGTAAGAATGATACATCGGAAGCCTCAGTGCGAGACCTTGTTATTTACAGTGACTTCTCCTGGCTGATGATCGGCAACAAGCGTGAAACAGCTGTTCCAGGATGTCACTTGTAAATAATTTGGTCTCATCCATTGTTATTATTAATAATTCAAACGCGCAGTTTGAATTTTATTGCATTAAAAAAAAATTCATTGAGGCCTGTACATGATGGCACATGAATTTTCTCACTGGTGAGTTCATTGGTTCATTGGTGAGTTTTTCATTGTTAATTTTATCCTTTGAGGCACCACTGCGCTTCCGATGTATGTTTCAATGAAATATTTTGTTATTTTTATACAAAATGAATCAAGTTGGAAATTTTACAGAAATTTACGTATTTTTAAGTAACATTCTCTTATCAGAATGTGGCTACATTTCTATCTTTTCAATCGACAACGTAGTGGTGGCTGAACAACGCTGACTGCATCTGTTTATTTCAATGGGCCATGAAATCAAAACCTACCACTCACGACAAAGCAAAGGTATATTAGCGGCTATTACATAGGTAAATAGACCTGATAATTTGTACTTCTCTGTCATTTCTTAATGACATCCGGAATAAATGATTTCTAATAAAACGACGAAATGCACGTGAGCTTCGGAAAACCTCGTAAATTCTTTCAGTCAAATGACACAGAATTAGAAGCCGGGGCAGAAAATTATTATTTACGTAAAGATAATGAACGTTTCTGATGATTGTTTTGTTTGGTGTACGTCACCTGTCATCGAGTGTTTGAGGCTGATGAATAAGATCATTGATAAGTGGACGTCTTCCGGTTGAGAAATAGGCCTAGAGCCAGATCCTCCTTCTTTCGTATTCTCTGGTTTACAAAAGAGTCCCCAGATTGACTCTTTAATTTGGCGATGTAGCAAATAACTGCTTTGGCTAAATATTGGAGCATGTCTCAAAGTAAATCCTCTCTCTTTGAATCCGTAATTATAATGATTAAGAACTCAATGCTGTCTTCAGTAATAAAACAAACATTGGATCAGAAATTAAGCAAATATTCAAAGGAAGAAAATAAATAATAAGAGATAGGTTTAAAATTCAACGAAATTTAACAAATGACACATACGACCTGTAGAGTTATTTATTTAATACGATAATTGACGAAACCAGCAAACAATTGGCTTGCGATGTGTTTTTAACTACATATACGAAACATTATAACTGCTTTTAGGCTATACTAGCCACAGTATCCAGCGCTTTTCAGGAAAATTCAGTGTTTTGTTCATTGTTTTTGTCTCCGTTTATTTTATTTGCAATTTAAATAATCTCATTTATTTTTTGAAATTCGGATCAAAATTTCAAATGAACCCAAAAATGTGTTAAATATAGAAGGGTTACGTTTCCTACCCTTTTCCGTTCGTATCTTGTCCGAATTCAAAGTGAAGCATTTAAACCCAACATCCGCATGTTTTTGAAAGGGTGGGGATGGAGGGCGTTTTTCCACCATCCCCTATCGTTACAATACTTGATTATTTAAACCTCCGGCAGACAACTTTTTAAAACTCTGGAAATGTTTCAATTCGTTACATTTACTAACATTATACTTCTATGTAAATTATAAACAGTAGAATTGGAGGACAAATGAGGGAAAACAAAATACAGAAGATAAAAACACCACGTGTTTTACCCGTAGGGTCCTCAACAGCAGGCTCCCCACATCAAATTCCGGGGCCTAGGCAAAGAAAGTTGGCCTAGGTACCAAATGCAATACCTTTCCCCCCTCCCCGCATGTTATGAACAAAATCAACAATAAAAAAAAAAAGGGACAAAATCGACAAGCCCGGGTCCCTTTGACGGCCGGGCCCCGGTGCTGAGGAACCAACTGACCCCCCCCCCCCCTTGTGGGGGCCCTGCTCAACAGTCACTATACGAAAATATGGCCCCGAAAGGCCAGAAGGTCTAGGAATTCTTTGAGAAAAGTCAGACAAACAACCATATATAAGATTTTCCTCTCTATTGTTGTTATGTGTTTATCTATTAATTATCAGTGTCGCTATCTACGGGATGTCGAAGGAAGTAAAAACTTTTCGATAGCAGTTACTACTTTGGAAGTACGTTCAAGCTGTAAGATGTTTATTAATGAAGGCTTAAGACTTTTAATTTGACTCAATCTCGATATTTGGTCGTGTGAAGTTTCTTAGAATTCAGAATATAGGAGGTTTCATGAACTTTCATGAAGTCCACTGGAATCGAATGTTATGAACGGATATCGATTTATTCGATTTAAATATGGGGATTTGTGTAAAAAAAAATAAAGAATATAAATGGAAAATTACGCAGACAATAAAAAGCATTTTGTAATTCGCATCCTATTTCCATATTTATTAGCCTTAACGATTCATCGAAGCTAATTTATCGAAGAGTTATTTTGGCAAAAACATTCATTACGGGGCTACCATTTAAAAAAATAAAAGCTTTGAAAATAAAAGCGAATGTTTTATTATGAATAATAAACAACGAACCACATTAAAGGCAGATTCAAATAAGAAATTTAAAAGCTATAAATATGTTGAAATAACTTAATTCAAGGACAATTGCTATTATTTTCAATTGGTAAATTATAGCATTAGAACATTCTCTTTCTCTATTAACTGAAAAAAAAAACAAACAATAACAACAAATTTAAAAAGCAATCCTTTCTTCATCTAAACCAGTGGTTCTTTATTTTTTTTGAATACATTACATGTAAATTGTGCCAATCATTTATATATTTATTCGTGATCATGATTTTTGAGTTGCTTTATTTATATCAAACAAAGAATGAAGCTCGTACTTGTAAAATTCCTTATCTTATTAGACTGAAAACGCTTATTTAAATATTAAATAAAGAATTTTTAATTTTAATGATACATCGGAAGCGCAGTGGTGCCTCAAAAGAAAAATGAACAATAAAACATCACTAATGAGAAATTAGTGATAAAATTCATGTGCCAGCCGTTCACAGGTCTCAATGAATTTTTTTAAAGCATAAGACTTCAAACTGCGCATTTGAATTATTAATAAACAACAATGGGTGAAACCAAATTATTTACAAGTGACATCCTGGAACTGCTGTTTCATGCTCTTTGGCGATATTAGCCTCAGTACTGAGACTTCGTTGTTTACTGGTGACTACTCCTAACTGATGATCGCCAAAGAGCGTGAAACAGTTATTCCAGAATGTCACTTGGTAAACAATTTGTTAATTTTTAATTTTATTGATAATCTTTCAACGGAAGGCATTGGAGTCTTCCCTAGAATTGATTTCTTCTTTTTCTCGGTTGTTCGTCGATTTCACCTAATTTATGATGAGGATAAAGATAGTTCAAGATAACTTAAAATTTAAAAAGTGTATCATTAGAATAAAAAATGAAAGGTGAAGGAAACATAATTGAATTTACAAATGACTTAACTATTAATGATTCTATTACACTAATGAAAAATCTATGTTTCCGTTTCATACCCATTCTAGCCTTTAATTTAAAAAATTCAAAAATACTTCTGATTCGTATGATTTTCGTTATCTTATTCAAGATGTTTAACAGTAAAATATTTTATAGATGAAAGAATAAAAATTTTACAGTTTATTATACTTAAGAAATGTAATAGAGATTCAGGAAATAAATATTCTAAAAAATTATCGGACAATTGTTGTTGTAACTTACAACTATAATATTAGCTTTGATATAGTCTACTGTATTTTCATTGTAACTGAAGATATACATTTTCTTTTTTAAAATTGGAGAACAAGTTTATAGGGAAACTCCAAGGGAAAACAAAGAGAGTGACATCAGGTTTTTTTTATGAATGATTATTATGTATTTATTATTGTGTATTTTTAGTTGTGATTTGCTTTTGTGGGGTCCCGCTTCCGGGCGCGAGAGTGGGATTCTTATATGTTCGCACCCTTCTGAGCCTATCATCGGTGGAGTTTGTCTGGCTGATGAGTCCAAAAGTGAACGAAACGGCCGTCCCAGACTCTCCCCGGTGATAGCTCAAGGTGCGAAATCTTTTGGTTCCTTTGTGCTTTCCATAGTTCTTTTATGACACTTTTTAGGTGAAATTTATTTCTTTTTTCTTCTCTTTTCGCTTCGCGACCCAAAATCATTTGTACAGCGCATGAACGCTTCGTAACTCATTTAAATAATAACGTATAGTTTTTATTTAAAAATAATCATTTCCAATCATAATTCGATCTATTTATTCATTTCCGCGCATCGTTGTTCCATCTAATTGCTACACCATCGTTGATTGTTCCGCATTGCAGGTAGCGATGCGCGGAATTCAGGGTCAATATGATCACAAGAGACAATTGTATCAGAAACACATAATGTGCAACCAAAAATAAATTTACAAACGAAAAGGCTTTTCTTGCTTTAGTTTACAAGAAATATTTCAGAGAATCTTGTCTCCTTTTTTAAGAAATGGTCTTTGATTAGGACATATCTTGAACATTCTTATAATTTATTCCCCATTTAATATCATTAAAAATCGAACCAAATCAGGTAGAAGTTATGAGGGTTCAATGAAGTCTCTAATTGGTTTCTCGCTTTCGGTGGGTCATTATGTTATCGAACAACATACACCGCACAATAATTTACGACCCTTTTTGCCTCTTTGGCAAAGTAACTTCTTTTTTTAAAAGTGATCTTGTCCAGTCGTTGAAGACTAAAAAACAATTTCAAGTAATTTATGTCCCTGGTGGTTTTTATTGACTGACCTTTCATTGAACTTTTAGATCAATTGATATTAGTTAGAAAACAACCAATTTTATTCCATCACATGGATTCGCTGTTTATTTATCAGCATTTTACGGAGATTTTGATTATGAGTGAATCATTATAAATTCGTAATTATTTAGATCGAAAAATAAGATCTAAAAGTCATTCTTAGCTGCATGAATTTCTTGCATTACTTTTAATATACTTGATTAATTTTCGTTTTCCTTTTATCTTGAGTGAACTTATTGTTATTATTAACTTAGGGTATTCTCCCACCATACTTTCGCAGTCCTTATTTCCTGTGGGATAGTACAATAGACCTCTGGTCGCAGTGCTTGGCTTCTCTGCCAACCTTATTCACTACATAACATAACATAACATAACATAACATTAGGGTAACTTCGATTTGAGTAAAATTCAAACCTTTTTATCTCTGCTCTATCAAAGAAGAAGAATTCACGGAGACATTGATTGATCTGTTGCTGTTCATCTGTTCTTCATCTCAGCAGAAGATCAAAATTGGTTTTATTTTATTGTTTCTTGTATATTTTAATGTTGTAGGTTTCCAGCATTTTTCCTTCTGAAATACAAATAGAAATCTACGACCGTTTACTATATAGAGACATTACTAACAATTGAAATGTTTATTCAGATGTTCTTGCAGTTCAGGCATAATTCTTCGGCCAGATCAGATCTAAATGAGACAAACCTTTATTGTGAAGTCAAAACAAAAGTCTACTGGGCTTTTTTATTTTGATTTTGGGGTAATTTGACGACTGGCAATTTGAAACCAACCTCTTTCTTTAAAAGAGTTGGCATCTTTACAAAGAAAAAAACATGATAGGCTTAAAAGGGTTATTTTTTTTTCTCATTCTCTAAATCTTTTTGTTTTATATAACTCCAGTTTCACATAATCTCTCTCGATGATTAGAATTAGGTAACTATTAATAAAAATAAGTTAAGTAATAAACGTAAAGAGTTGACTAAAACCCTGCCGGTCACCCCCTAACATTAGTTGGGCGGATCCACTTGAAGTACACTTTGAATTCGTCCGGTGATGATGAGAGTACAAATGAGGAAGTGTTTGTGTATCCATTAAGGATCACCATCTAAGGATCGTCTGATTTACATTAGAACCTTCTTTGGTTTGAAAAACACCTTCGACACAATGGACAAAGGTCAGTGGCGGTACTTTGTGTATCAATATCATATCTCAGTTCATCAGCTGCTGATAATATTCACAGAGCAAATTTAAACAACAACAAGATAAAGTACGTTCTATTGAATAACTTAAAAGGAAAAGTTCTTGTTATAATTTAAAAACACCTTCTTTCACGTTGCATTTTTTTCTTTCTTTTTTTTTTGAAATCATCAAAACATTTTACAAAAAAAGCCCGCCTTTTTTGCACAGAATTAAATTATTATATCGCATGAATACAATCAACATTTGCTTACAATCAAGCATTTGCAGTGCTTGTATTAAAATCTTTAAATCCAATTAAAAATTACTTAAAATAGAGAAACTAAACTTTTCTATTTACCATTGAATTTCCTTAAGTCATGTTCGAATCCCGGAGCTGTTGCTTTCTTTCCTTTGTCTCCTTCCTTCAATTATATCTGTGGCTTCTGTTCATTCTTCGGATTTGTTTAATGGTCTATAACGACCGTAGTACTAGTGGGAAATAATCCAAGATAGAATAGAATAGAATAAAATCACTCATAGCGATTCTAGGAAATTTTCTTTATAACGTCATCTTAAAGCATAAAATTTCTCTACAATGATCCATACGGATACATTTTCAAGTACAAAAGACAAATAATGCCACAATCAAAAACTAGCATTCAATTCAGTTTTACATTATCTCATTATGTGCATTCATCTTAATAATGATAGTTTTAAATTTCCAAGGCCGTCTAAGCACAGCATTGTGGTCAAAGCAATGAGGTTGATACTCCTGAACCCCCGATATGGGATTCTTTCTTCTTCATTGTTTTATATCTATTCCTAAAGGAAGAAACTCCTGAACAGCCATTATTATTTAAATTTTCCCATTTCATAAGATTCAAGATAGATCAGGAATAAGTCACAACAACAACATATATTTTCAAACTATTTATTATAAGTAAATAGTTTTTCATAATTTCGAACATTTAAAGCAAACATTATTAGTAAACTTTCACTCACCTCCTCAACTCAAAAGAAATAAATGCGATATTCATACAGATATGGCGAATTTTCGGAATTTATTTCGTTAATTCCTTTTACTAGCCTAATGACTCAAAAACTGTGGAAACAAAGGATGTGCATGAATACAAAACAAAGTAAAGGAACAAATGTATGATATAGATTGAAATAATAAATACAAAGCCAATTCATCAAAAGAAAACATAATCGTTTGAACAATATACATGACTAAATACTAAAAATTGTTGATAACAAATGATAAGCAAGAAATATAAAAACAAAGGAAAATAAATTTATAAATAAATAAATCACATGGTAATAATGAAAAAATCAACTTAAAGCCAATTCATCAAACGAAGCATAATTGTCTGAACAATCAAAATTTGATAAATACCCAATTAAAGAAATAAATCTATTGTCTAATTTTGCTCCATCACTGCGGTTAAGATTCCTCCCTCTAGTGTTTCGAATGATAATGCTTTCAACAATTTTCCGGATTTTGGATTCCTTTTCTGTGTGCAGAATATTCACTATTGAGCTAATCTGGTGGCCGAACTTTATAGAATGTTCCGCTATTTCTGAAATGTCAGTTTTTTTTGTTTCTGATGTAACCCGCGTGTTCTCGAACACGTTCATGGATTGTTCTTTTTGTTTCTCCAACATAAAAATTGGGGCAAGAACCACAATTTATTCTATATACTAAACCCATTTGATTTTCCTTGACAATCTGATTAAACTTTTCACATAATATGTTCTTCAATTTGTTATTATATGAAAAACCTAATTCAATACCATATTTATTACAGATTCTTTTTAACTCTACACTGTTGCTGTTTGAATATGGTATCATGATCCTATTGGACTTATGTTCACTTATCTCTCTTATATTAAATTTATTGTAATTCCTTATTGAACTGTCAATAAAGGAATCACTGTAACCGTTCTTCCTCAAAACATTTCTCATACCAGTCATGCTATTATCAAAGTCTTATTTTTTTTTTCTTTACATCTAAGATGAGAATATTCTAACTCTATTTTTATTCCTGCATTTGAAGTATTAGTTATTTTAAATTTATTCTGAATTATCTACACAAATAGGAAACAGTGGCGATCGGTTCTTTAAAAGAATACATAGCATCATTTATAAGAAAGCCCTATTACTTTTTATTTATGATAACTGCGAAAGGATTCGTCTACTAACCCATTAACACGCATCGAAGACAGAAAAAGGCTTAGAATAAATAAAGGTTTAGAATGCAACTCGAATTTAACTCCATTCGTTCCTGATCAAAATATTGAGAAACCAGAATAGTAAGAAAAATATTTAACTTTTTAAATTTAACATATTGAGAGGAAGATTCCCATTCGTTCTGGTGCATCTCCGAGCAATGAGCTGTTCCAGAGTGGCCTTGTGGTCTAAATGGCGGTCTGCCACAGCTATGTCAGAATCTGGGCTCGAATCCCGGCGCGGGGCTTGGATGTTTCATTCTTTTTCAGTGAATCTTGCGGGTGTAAAAGCTAATAGTTCTCCCCCTGCGTTGCACCCTGAAAGAACTAGCAAATTCTGGCATCCAGACTATGGTCTCGATCTCCTTGCTACTGAATGCCATACGATAAATAAATAAATAAATAAATAAATAAATTCGAGCAATAAGTCAGATCCCAAACCTCCGAAAGGAACCGAAAATCCTGGCACTGAAAGAGTGCTGAAACTTGATGTGATAGCTATGAAAAACAGTTGATTTTCATGAACATTAACGTCTGTATTGACTTAAACTATCTTAATACTACATCTTCGTAACTGTTATCATAGAAAGTTAAAACTTATTTGTAAGTGGAATACTCAATTTCAATTCCCTGCTAGGTTTTGATGTACATGAACTCCAGAAATTTGGAGTTTACTAAGGGTTTCGATTAGCACTCGATAAATAAATAAAAATTGATAGATTATCTACAATTTGTTTGAACAACTTGTAAAACAACAACATTTGTTTAAAATCTATTTAAAATCTTCGTGTATTTACTATCCTAAATTCTTAGTATTCAGAAGTTGCTTCATCAGACTGTAATTAATTATTATGATCCTTGGGTGATATTCTGATCAAATGATTTCCTTTACTTAACTGACGTTTAACTGATATTTTTTAACTTCTTCGTATGATCTGTGACTTGTAATGAATGTAGATGAATATATTTCTATTACTATTCAACCATTTCACTTTTTTTCCCCCTTTTAATTAATTCGTTTCGTTTTTGCTCTTTTGGTTGATTACTTGTTTTTATCGTTTCTGGTTGAACTGAAAATTGTCTTAATAAAGGAGGTCGTTCTCAATTCCTGTTTCTCTCATTAGGGTATCAAGTTTTATGAGATGTTTATGTGACCTACGAAATCCCACAACTGGAGAGTTGCCTCCGAAAACAATCTTCTGGTATCCGAAATCAAGAGGGAAAAAGAGAAGCTGACTTTTAGCTAAAATACTAATAAATCTACTTATTTAATTGTAGAAATTTAACGTGCGTGAAAGTTAATGGTTAAGTTTTAAAAAAGGTCTGACACATAATAATTAAGAAACATAAAAATACATTAAAAATCTCGACCAGGTTTCGATCGTACCTGCCGATCTTTTTCAAGTGAATTCTAACATGGTTCAAATTTTTGTTGTAAGCAGCTTGTATCTTGTTGAAATTCACTTGAAAATGATCGACAGGTCCGATCGAAACCTGGTCAAGATTGTAAATGTCGTTTTATGTTTTTTAATTATTGTGTCTGGCCTTTTTTAAAACTTAACTAAATTATTTGTTAAAACACTTAAATTATTGATAATAAAAAATTCTACAGAGCTTGGATCTATAACAAAAAAAAAAACAAGTGAATATACTTTTGTGCTAAAGCATGAATTTAAGGACGACCCGTAATAATAAATAATAATAATAATAATAATAATAATAATATTTTTTTTTTTTTTTTTATTATGATTCTAAATACAAAAGTCCCGTTAGGAATGACAAATTCCTATCAACAGGTTCTGAATATAGGTATACTACAAATATTTAATTAATTTTGAATACATTGTTAAAAAATATGAAATTACTTACATAGTATTGTTTTTACAAGTGATTTTTGTCAGGTAGACCGCTAGGTGATAATTTTCAAAAAATTTTAAATTAGGCAGTAACATGATTTAGAAGTTAAAATAATTTTCTGATTTAACTCTACATATAATTATTACATATGTATATTAAAGTTACCTATGTTTAGCTTATTTTTGTCGAGTACAGTAAGAACTAGTAACAATAAATATTAAGGACATTGGTAGTAAATTGAACAAAATACTTAAGTGAGACATTACAAACAGGATTTACAATTACAAAGAAAACAATTGAAACAAAAGAAATTCATATTAATTACATTCTATCAGCCACTTTTTTAATAGTTTCTTAACATACGATATTCTTCCATTTTTTATATATATTTCTTTTTCATCTATAGTGTTGAATATATTTTCAAGTATATAGTTGAAATGCCTTTTACCATAGTCATTGTATATTAGTGGATAGGGAAGATGGATATTTTTCTTGTTTCTTAGATTATATGAGGATTTTTGTTTTTCTTCTTTCTTATGCTCAAAGATTTTATAATAGTTTTTAATTAGTATGTTGTATATGAATTTTTGTTTGGGATTTAGTATTCTGTATTGAAGTCTTTTCTTTAGTATTATACTTTTATCGTTTACATTTTGCTTGAAGAAAATTATCTTTAAAATTTTATTTTGCAGGTTAATTATAGGTTTTAAACAATTGTCATTGGTGTTGGCCCAAATGTTAGCAGCGTAATTTATGTTCGAATCGAATAAAGCATTATATAATAACATTTTAATCCGCGTTGGAAGTATATCTTTTATATGATAGAATATGTATGACAGTTTGTTTAGCTTTTTATGTAACATTTTAATGTGATTATTCCAACAAAATTTTTCATTTATTATTAAGCCCAGATATTTAATTGTTTTTGTGTACTGTAGTACTGAACAGCTTTTACATTCATATGGTGAATTATGAAGACAGTTGTGATGGTGAAAAAAGATTTTTGGCTTATCTGTTATTAGTCTTTTTTTTGGACATATTAGCATTATTTTTGTTTTGTCTTCATTTATCTGAAGTCTGTTGTCATGCATCCAATTTTGTATTCGAATTAAATCTTTTTGTAATTTATCTCTTATTTCTGTAGTGCAGTTCCCATTCGAATAAATCATTATATCATCTGCATAAATATGTATGTAACATGATTTTATTACCTGAAATATATCGTTGATGAAAAGTAAGAAAAACAAAGGGCCTAGTTGTGAACCTTGAGGAACTCCATTTTGGATAGTTTTCATGTCACTGTAAATATTGTCAATTGACACAAAGATTTTTCTATTCTTAAAGTAGTCTTTAATGATTTCATATAGTGAGCCTCTGATTCCAATATTGTACAGTTTTTTTAATAGTATTTTCGTATCAATGCTATCGAATGCTTTGCTTAGATCAATGGATATAAGAAGAATTAATTTATTTTTATTTAGGTTGTTATTTATGTTATTTGAGAAGTTTTCAAATAAGTTATTCGTACTAATAATAATGATAATAATAATAATAATAATAATAATAATAATAATAATAATAATAATAAAAAGAAATACATTAACATAAGAAAAAAATACAAAAAAAAAGTTAGAAAAAAAAAATTGTTTTCTAAGAAAAAAAAAATTGATATGGAGTTTCGAACAGACAGCCTTCAGTATATGAGTCCGAGACGTTCCTAATTGAGTATCCTTCTAATATCCTATTCTTTTACTGATCTATTTTTTTTTTATAAATTTTTCTTTTTTCCAGCAATCTTTTTTTGTATTAAAACAAAAGGATTAGGTCTACCATAAATTCCGCTTTTTGATAAGAAATTGTATTTAATAAATAGCATTTTCATAAAATGTAACAGGAAGAATCTGAAATTATCACCCAGGATGTTCGAGAAAAAACAGGCTAGCCACGTTTGCCTTTGATTTCCGGAATTAGGCTTTGCTATTTCTCTTTTTTTTTTTTTATTTTAATTTTTTAATTTTTTAATCTGATCTCTTTTCTAATCAACTCTTTACTCTCATGCTAAACTAGGACAACCTCGCATCGGATAAATAAACTGCAGTAATCACCACCAGATAAGACCAATGGGCATCAATTGAGATAACTATACAAATAAATACACTTATTATCTTAA
>JAFIDM010014012.1:7448683-7511563 GCA_023159025.1 Thereuonema tuberculata
TATCTTGGTCAAAAAGTATGCCTTAGCATACTCCATATCCTTTACATAACTCTATGGGATTGTCTGTGCGACAGCCACGAAACGGCCAAGCCATACTTTTTGACCAAGATATAGGGTTTTTAGAGTTAGGCATCGTAGAGTTAGGGGCTTGGCTCTACATGAGATCTCATATCTTTTTAACAGTGAAAGCATTATGAGCATGTGAGTCTTGGCAACTTATTTTACATGAAATGTTTTGGGTGGGATTTCTTTTACTGCAATAATCAGTTACAAAACTAAGTTTCAGTAAAAAAAAAAAACCCAAAAAGGTCGTTGGACAAACTTTATTTTTAACATGTTTTTTTAAAATGTTCAATTGTCCCTGGAAAATGTTCAATGTCATCAACAAATGAGAAAACAAATAGTTAAAGCCTCACTGAATCATCTCAAAAGAGTTTTCTTCCCTCAGTCCAAAGATAACCTCTCTCTCTCCCCTTACAAAATTGAACGTATTCCACTGATCTCAAAATCACAATTAATTTCTAAAGAAAAAAAGAATATAACCCATGTGATTCATCTAACTTGCAAATTTCGCAGCCATTTGCAGGAATTTCTTATGTAATCCAAAGCTAGAATATAGCAATAGATGTCTTTATTATGTAGAAGTTTCAAACCTTGGGTTTCCCCAGCAAAGACAACATGGCGGGTCAAGACCAAAGCACATATTGCCAAATGTAAAGACGTATGCAAGAATGATTAGGGATGTGTGGTTGTGTCCCTAACTATGTAATAGTGCAGAAGTCGCGCATAAGTTCATCTGCGATGACCATCGGATGCGCTGGCGTGGTTTTCCAGTCTTGGTGGTCGCCTGGTCTGACACAGACGAAACACTTCCGACCGTTCAGGCTGGATGGTGTTGCCCGGGCATTGTGGTAGCCATACTACAGGATGGGGTGCCACTTTCTCCACCACCACCTGCGGGAGACTGTAGTATATTTTTCGAACGGAGGCCTCTGCCTAACCTCCGAACGCGGGTGACTTTATCCTGCGCCACATCCGATGCAGCATGATCAATATTAGAACTAGATCTCATTATAGATGGTTGGACCCTTTAGCCTACCTTAAGGTGGCCCCAGACAGTCAATATTTTGATCAAACGGTTTCGTCAATCAATTGAGTCAAGCATGATTGATCGTTTAGGAACTTGTTTTACGCTTGAGCCAATCATTGACGGTGATTGATAGAAAGTTTGATTTACGCAAATGATTGAAGAGGGCGCTTGACCTCTAGGAGGGTTTTCATCAATCTTTCCTTCAATCATTGCTCTCGGCACAAGACATGGAATACACACCCCTCGCTTTCCACAACGAAAATCGAGTTTTGATCAAAAGATTGAAGCGTGCTCAATCGATTGCCTCCCTCTTTTGATCAAACGATTGACCGTCTAGGGCCAAAGATTGAAGGGTTATTTGAAGCGTGCGCCAAGGATTGACGCAACCGTTTGATCAAAATGATTGACCGTCTGGGGCCACCTGTCAAGCTAGTGTAGTTCCCGCCCCCACTGCGAGGAGGTAGAGTCCATGGGAGCTTATTATTATTATTATTATTATTATTATTATGTTTCAAACCTTGGGTTTCCCCAGCAAAAACAATATGGCGGGTCAAGGACCAAAGCACATACTGCCAAGTGTAAAGACGTGTGCGAGAATTATTAGGGATGGGTGCTTGTGTCCATAAATTTCCTAACTATGCGTGTAGTGTTGAGTACCACTGCCTTCTGCAGTTGTGCATAAGTGTTTTTGTGAAGTTCTAGTGTGCTGAGACTGGTGCAATGTGTGAGGCACCAGACCACTGGCAGACAGAACGATGGGTACAACACGTACTCGATCCTGCCTCCACTGCTTCTGGAGCTCGTGTGCTAGATCAGTGTATTTACTGATCTTGTCTGTGTGAGTTTTCTGCAAGTTCTTGCTGATAGGCACTGCAATATCAATTAGTAGGTCTGTTTGTTGACCTTATCAACAAGTGTGATGTCTGGTCTGTTGTGATGTATGGTTTTGTCTGTGTGAATGGGGCAGTCCCAGTATAGTTTATATGAGGGTGATTCTAATACGCTTTGTGGTATGTACTTGTAGTACGGGACCGTGCTCTTAATAAGTGAATGTTTGTGTGCTAGTTGTTGATGAACGATCGACGCTACCTGATTGTGTCGGTGGAGGTAGTCTGTTTGAGAGAGAAGGGGACAGCCTGATTTATTATTATTATTATTATTATTATTATTATTATTATTATTATTTTATTTACAACTTTGAAAAATAATAAAAAAAAAGCCTATTATCTGTTTTTGTCAATAGTAATAGTAAAAAAACAATAATAAAACAGCTTCCTATCAGATAAGATATTTTTCAGCTGATAGCAAAGTTCAAAGCATTTCACAGTTTGAGTTTCTGAAATAAAATTGTTTAATCATGATTAATAATTCAAAGTTATTCAATGTCAAGTTTTTTTTTTTTTGTTTTTTTTTTACACTCTACAAATACTGGTAAAGAATCTCTAAAATCGAACTTTAATTATTAAAAAAAAAAAAAAAAAAGAAAAGACAATTTAGAAAAAAGATGAAGTAAAAAAACAATAAAACTATCACTACAATCAAAACCGTAGTTTTTTTTTTTTTTTTTTAGGGTTGCGTTGCAAAGAGCGTGATTCACACAATGACGTTTGTCATATTAAGCTGATTATCAGTGCTTTAGTCTCTGGCCACATGAAATAACAGTGTCTCGTCATTGGTCTTCTGCCAAAACAACAAAATTTGAACACTTACAACTGCTGAGCAAGTGACGACGACTACAGGTGAGATTACACCAATGTCTTATGTCTTTAGTTGTTAAAAAACAATTAATTGTTCAAGAGCGTCTTAAAATATATTAACTTCAGTTTATAGACAAATGAATTACTCTGAATTAACTTTCGATTACCATTTCTTTAGGGTCAAATAACAACATCAACCTCCAAACCATTCTTATTGGAAAACTGACTAAATCTTATCTTAATTTACAAGTTGTATTTTGGCAACGGGTGCACCTTCGATTTCCAACTTTGAATTCACCGATCTTTCCGAAGGCAATCGAAAGATTTTTTGAGGAAAATTATGTTAAAACAAATATAGATCTGTTAAAATATATAAATTTAGCTTTAATTCACAGAAGAAATATTTTAATGATCCTTCAATCTTTTTTTAACACTAAAGCTCCCAATGTAAATCTATTTTTAAATGTAATAATACCACGATTATATTTTCTTGACTCTATAAACCAATATTCAATTAAAATTTGCCTTGATAGAAAGAACATAAAAATAAAGAAATTCAATAAAGAGTTTAAAATTCAGAAATCATTTTTCTTACTGATAGTAAAAAAGCTTATCCTATGTCTCCAAAAGGACATTTTGTAATACTGTATACCCATTATACAATTACAGTTCCAAGATAAATGAAAAGCAAAGACTCACCAAATTTTCACTAATTTTCCATCACATTGTTACTCACTTTTCCATATCTGCAAATTTTCCCTTTTGTTGACTTTACTAAAGATTTTGAACCTAACTTTGAAAATTCTTCTAAATTGACTCCTTTTTACCAATGACTGCACATAATGTGGTTGTACCTTAGAGTTAAGCTACTCGCTATTAATGCTTTTGATTTTTGAGGCTTGTCTTTCGCTTTCCGAATAAATCTCACTTTTTCCTCTAAAGAGTAAACTTTTATTCCTTCTATTACCCATGGCTGCAAGAGAGAGAGAGAGAATGAAGTAAAATGAAGGGAACACATGTTTCATCAGTGCGGAAATTCATTCAGTTTATCTCTGACCGACCTTTCATTAAAAGTTGCCCAGAACCTCATGAACGCGACAATATACGGAACGCCGAGCACCTGGGGAATATCTAAAGTTGAAGATACGTACAATTCAATCTCGTTTTCAAAAATATACTATGTATAAAGGCGAATTACGTGTAACTCAGTTACTAAATCTCAGAAATAATTTATATGTAATTAAATACAATTTTCGTCAGGACCTGCAAACCAGAACTACTTACAACTGGATTACGTATGAACCAGTTTTTACTGTATTTCAAATATCAAATTGTTTTCGAAATTGAAATTTTTGGCTGTACCTTCTAAAATTAAGTTTTCTTTTTTTTTTGTTGGGAGATTAATTGTAGTCTGTGATAACAGCAAAGATCAGTTATCGAATTCATCGTCAGGTGGCGTTAGTCAACCTAAAAGTGAAAAGCAGCTGATTCATATCTTGTTAAGCTGATAAACATCAAGCTTCAAAAAGGTTTCGCCCCAAAATAAATTTAGCTGTTTCCTATCATAATACAGTACTTGACCTTCTAATATCTTTATTATAAAGCCCTGATTGAGCTCTATTTCAATATCACTTTTTATGATTCATCAAAACGATTGTTTTTATTTTCATTATTTGTAATTTATCTGTAATAGTATTTGATCAGTGTTTATTGCAAAAGACATATTTATTATTATTATTATTATTATTATTATTATTAGAGGGGGTTTCTTCCTCTTCCACCCAGTGTTTTCTACATACATGTTGTCCGAAATACATCTTACTGGAAAAATAATTAAAACATTGGAATAATATTTGTTTGTAAGTCTTTTCAGAAATACTTGTTTGGTCTTCGATGGCGTTACTTTATGGGGAAACAGTAATATTTTTAGGCTTTAGAGGATTAAGGAAAAAGATGATTCATTCATTCATCAATTGGAGATTAAGACAATAAACTATTCGAGATAACGAATTCCTCCCAGACGACACACCTGAAGTATTATTATGGATAGATATCCTATTATATTCACTATTTTCATTTTAATGAGCGTAACAATCAACCCTAATTTCTTAAAAGATTATCATCTTTAGTGTTACGTGATTATTATTATGATTGTGTATAAGGTATATCAGGCCATTGCCATTTAGTAAAACAGTTACAAATATGTAAAATCGAATGATAATAATGGAAATAAAATAGCTTTCAACCTTTCTTTCGAGCTTTTGTATGAAAGTATAAACAGGGGAAGCTTTTACGTTCATTCTGTCCGTTGTTATCATCTCTACAGCCAGAAGTACAAGAAGATATAAGTCAAACCTTTTTGGAATCCTTACGACTTATAGAGGTGAAGAAAAAATACGAGTTTCGGTCTTCGATTCTGATTCATAAAAAATGTAACCCTTCGGTTTCGTGTACAAATAGGAAACCGCTTTTCATGCAAGGAAAAAAAAAAAGCTATTCCTGAAATAAAACATCATTAACAGAAACTGAATCCAACGTAAAATACTGTGTTTACAGATACTGTATAGAGAAACCAATACAGAAGTCATAAATATGGAATTCGTAAAAACATCTCCTCAATGAAAAAAAAAAAAAACTCTTAAAAATTAGAAAATGTAAAATATCAACCAGTAATAAAAAAAATCGAAATTGTCAAGAAATAATAATGTTTACATTAAACTTTTGTCATCGGAGGAAATAATATTAGGCTTTTATTTTCCTTGAAACCAGTATTCCTGACAATTTGAATACTGAGTGACAATTAATCGACTGATTACAATAATAGTCAATGATGTGATGCGTCATAATAGTTGTGGCGGTGCTCACTTGGATTCTTGCAAAGTAATTCGGTTCAATTCAGTGTCGAACAGATCGGGAACGAAATTATGAAGGGATTCAGGGGTTTCCAAAAATTTCCTTTTTCTTTCCAATGTTATGCATTTTTATCTTCTGAATAACACGAAAATATCATTTCAATAAAGGAGTATTTCGACGAAAATCCTACGGTAAAAGTAAGTAAATTCAAAGGACAATAACTAAAAAGAAATGGTTGAGTTTTTCTGAATTTAATGGTTTTCAATTGAAACAAGCGAATGGCGTTAGGCCTACAATAACTTCATTCTAAATGTATTTTTTAATTTCGTAGTTATTTTTGAGAAAGAATTTGATAATAGAATAAATAATAGAATATTTTTATATTATTCGAAGTAGTATTAAACGTTTATTTAAAACATAATTTCTTTTCACTTTTCTTTTGTTTTTCTAAGATCAATAATATTTTGATTAATTAACTAAACTTAAAATTTTTGGTTATTTTTAGAATTTTAAAATAACAGAGCTTTTCTTTTTTTTTTTTAAGTTTAATGTAATAAGGATTTCTTCTTTTTTTTTTTTTTTAACTATATAAGGATATTATTTTCAATCCTTACGCGTACTGTAATGTATAAATATATATATATTTTTTTTTTGTAAATTAATTTAAAGTGGTTTATTTTTTTCTAAATGGTTCTGATTTTTTTTTTTTATATCTTATAATAAATGTTGTTTTAAAAAAAAATCTTATATATTATAGAAATAAGCGGCAAACAACAGTTTGTTTTTACAATCTAGAAATAGAATATTTTGTTGTACGTTTGCTATCAGTCCGTCCATTTTGATTTAAATAATTCAAAAAATAATAATGATAGTAATAATAATGTTGTAAAGAAATACAATTAAGTGGATCAACAAAAACAAGATCACGTGGGTTTCTTATTTACTAATTCTTATATCCGAGAATAAAAGAGATTTACTTTTGTTTTCGTCATTTGCAAAATATTACTTTTAAGAAAAATAGCTTGAGAAAAGAAAAAGTAACCAAAATAGTTTTTCCTAAGAGCCGTGTAGATTAATTATATTTGCTACAGAACAACGATAATGTTTCATTTTAATCTATTGCTAATAAGAAATTTTGTACAACAATAGGTGAGATCAAATGTTTACCAAGTGACATCCTGGAACTCTTTGGCGATCATCAGCCAGGAACCGATGATCATTTCTATTAGCCTCAGTACTGAGACCTCGTTGTTTTACTGGTGACTGCTCCTGGCTGATGATCGCCAAAGAGCGTGAAACAGCTGTTCCAGGATGTCACTTGGTAAACAATTTGGTCTCTCCCATTGTTTTAATAAATCAAATGCGCAGTTTGGATTTTTATGCTTTAAAAAAATTCATTGAGGCCTGCGCACTGCTTGCATATGAATTTTCTTAATTTTCCATTAGTGAGTTTTTTATTGCTCATTTTTTCTTTTGAGGCACCACTGCGCATCCGAAGAAATATTGTATTTAGATAAAAACTGATACAATGCACATTTTAATTAATTAAATCAAAAGATTCAACTATTTCTATGGAACAGAGAAAAATCAAAAGATTTTTAACCATCAAATGTTTGCTTAAACTATTGGTGTTATTTTCTGAAACGACTTTCAAAACCAATTGAATCAAAGACTGTTAACCAATAACTAAAGACAAACCCTATTTCACATTCAATGTAAAAGCTCGTCCTTTTTCATCTTCGATCTCTTAATTCTTCTGTTTGTAATGAAATATTAGATTCATAATGTCTGATATAATGAAATAAGCCTTCCTCATTTATGAAAGAAATAGAAAATTAATATGAATACGTGGAATAAACTAACATCAAAGATGTCACCTATGAGACATAATTCAGTAATGGACATAAAAAACCAACCTTTTTTCTTTGTGGATCAAAATAATGAAAGAAGGATAAGCACAAATGTTAATTCTAGCTCAGTTTCATTGATTAATTCAATACAAATAAAACCCAGTTGAATCAGACAAAAGAATTAAAATTGAAATTCCTTTTTCCTGAAGTAGTAAACTATTAAGAGAACATTTCCAAATTAAATCTTTTTTAAAAAAGCACTCTTAGGAAATATTAATTCCTTCATCCTAAAGTGAATGGTGATAAACATTACTTTTTATCTTTCTTCTTAACAATTTTAAATAATTTTTAATAAATTGGAGTAGTTGAATTTATTTTTAAGAATAAGATTTCTGTAATGTCTTTATTTTCTTATCTGATGCAAAGTTCACTTTGTTTACCACCTCCTCTCTTGATGATGGGCCACGGGGGTCATTCTACAAAAGAAGGCCTAAATTACCCAAAAATTGTTAGTTGAACTGCTCGTATCTACTCCACATTTTTTAATTTTTTTATTGTTTTATATCTTAAAATTATTTTTAAAAAAAAGGAAGAACTTGGAAAAAAGTCAACCAAGACAGTTGTATTCATTGGATTGTGTCTCAACCCTCTCCTGACGGGAAACGAACCGAGGAATAGAATCACTTTTTATGATGTTGCGATGGAAGAGTTCAATGTACGATGGGTGTCAGTTATCAATTAGGGACAGAATTTGTATAGGAAAGACTTGAAAAGAGTCAATGTTCCTGTTTCAGTAGTTCATTTTGTTTAATTTGATTCTGAATCACAGTATTAAGTGTAGGGAAAAAAAACCAAGCCTTTATTTTCACCCACTATTTCTAATCAATTTCTTAAATTCCACATTAGTTTAAAATGAAATTACTTACAAATATAGTCTTCAATGATTTTAAAAGAAATAGATTCAGTGTCGGGGATATTTGATTGGCTACCAGTGCTTCTGATCTATTGCACTTCGAGTGAGTATTTAAACGCACAGTAATGATGAAGAAACAATTGTTCGCAGTCTCGGGGCAAAAAAAAAATGATTCTTTTCTATTTAAGTTGAGCCAATGAATGATATTCTGCTGTTTTATTGATAAATATTTGTTGTTAATATTGTCTTACTTTCACCATTTCAAAAGCATTTTCTATTCTTTTGTTAGTATGGCTGTTTCTAGCGAGGAAAAGAACCCCGAGGTCACTCAACCAATAGAAAACTTGCCAAAACAAGAGGCGCTCATTCCCCCAGTTCAGAAATCAGAAGCCCCCATTAAATATCTTCCGAGTCCAGAGGAACCAATCAACGAGAAGCCATCGGCAATCAACAACCAATCACCAGCCAGAAATAAAAATAGATGTGAGATGGCGAAGGTAATTGAGGCTTGAATTTATTTAAGGAATAAGTTTTTTACAGAAGAAAGAGGTCGAAGGATATTCCTTTCAAAAGTTCTGATCATCTTAATAATTAAAAACCATTTTTATGAAAGATAGTTCAATACTCTTAATTTTATCCAGTGCTAAAATGAAATTGTAGAATTGTTGTCAATTTTAGACAAGTGATTGATTAACGTCATTTGATAAGAACCTGTGTCTCGAAGTTATCTGACTGTGAGACAAATCTTAACACGAGACAAAGTCTTCAGTGAAATCTCAATAAGAATGATTTAATTTATAATAAAATGAACAATTTACTGAAAGAAAGAAACCATTTCTTTAACTTTTGTTTCATTATTGGTTCCATTGATTTTAATATAAACTGGCTTTAATTCTATGATAACATTAAAAAGAAAAACAGCTAAAAATTAATATAAAGTAAAAAAAAAATTAAAATAGTTAACATTATTATTTATTATTATTATTAGTAACATCAGGAAAATATCAGTTCATGAGTTCTGATGAAGTAATAAAACTCAAAACTTTTTTAATAAAAGAATTTTTTTGTTTTGTTTCAATGTTAGTGTCATTTATGCATTTATTTTTCAATATTTTAATTCAAAATTGCTTATTTGTTTTTTCAGTCGGCCACCGCAGGTAGAAAACCAATTCCCACCCCTCGCCATTTCTCTTCTGAGCAACCTATTTCACCGGTGAAACGTCGTTCATCACCGCTGACGTCCCCGAGATCGCGACCTCCGACTTCGCCCAGTTTTCGCCATCGGCACGGAGTAGCCTCCCCACGCAACAATGAGGCAACCTTCACACTGTCCCCCAGTCGTTTGGCCAAACTGCGCGGTGAAGACAGCCGAGACAAAATTTTCGGTGATGCGTCAACAAGTGAGCCAACGCGAAACTGGAGGACAGACGAAGAAAACCAGCAACAGCAACGTTGGGGTCGACCTCCAAAACCATCGTCACAGAATTCGTTGTCGACGCCTAATCTCGGTCCGTGTAGCGACGAACTGCAACTGTTAGCTTCCCAGTCAGAGCACAGACTGATGAGAGAGAAACCGGAACCCGAACGCTTAGATGGAAGGAGGCAATGTATGTCAGCTCGCGATCCCATGAAACCTGCTTCAGCGTTTCAGCTACCAAATAACACAAAGGAACGACTGTTTGGACAAGTGGATGAAAGGCCAGTGCCTAAACCACGGACAGTCAAAGACGTCTACAGATCAAGTGTGTTCGATACGGAGCCAATGGAACAGAACCGCCCAACCCAGGTTCAGTCAGGTAAGGCATTGAATGATTCCTATCTCCTAAATTGGTTCGTTCTGATTCTATAGGAGGTTTTATAAGGTTTCAATATATCTCAGTTCCACGAGCACATGATAAGAATAATAACCAACATTTTAAAAATTAATAGAAGGCACTTAACATTAGGCAACACTTTAGACTTTCATTACCTGGCCAATGGAGACGATTCCAAGGGAAAAACAAGAGATAATCACTGATCGGAACTAATTTCTTAATTTCAATTCACAAAATTAATAAATAATAAAGAAATTTAGCATGGAAATACAGAGAAATACATAAAAAAAATTGCAGTCTTTTAATCTCTTAACATTTTAGTTTTGACAAACGGATTAAATTGGTGGTATTTGTAGTGTTTTGAATTTCGTTCCTATTCTACAGCATAATGAAAAATAATGAAAACTTTATCTTTTATACTTGAAATTTTGATAATTATAATTAATCATTATTGGATGTCGCTAAACTTCTCTGCAGAAAATAATGGAGATTATTGAAATAAAAATAAGAAATCATAGAAATTTAGTTGGTTTTTTTTTTTCAGTCAAATTCGAAGATTTCTTTAAAAGAGAAAATACAAAATTGGTTTATTTGTTTATTGTTATTTAAATATATTATTCGTAAATAAGTAAATCCAGAAATGTAAATTTTGAGTAAATACTTAATGATCGAAACTTGGGTAAGCAACGATACTTAAGAAAAACCCCGCACAGAAGAAGCTTCACTGCAGTACAAGGTTTAAACGAATGATTGGAATCACTTCAAAAACAAAGCAAATAAGGAAAAAGAAAGGGATAGTTTAACATTTTCATAAGAGAAACAGCAAATTCTTACAAATGAAAGTTAAAACTACAAGGAAATCTTTCTGTAATTCATGGTCTTGGAAAATGAATACTATTCAGCTCGAGAGAATAATGCAGGGAAACAAAGTTCGAAATATTAAAAACAATGAAATATTATAGAAAGCAAGTTTAACGTCCGTAATTGTTGGCTCAATGGGCGAAAGCACATTTATTGTCCGGTTGGCGTATCTCTCTCCATAATGAAATATTATAGACGGGTAATTTTAATTGCTACTTTGCCTTCTTGCATATTATAGAATTTCAGGACACTTATATTGTCTAAGTACACTTCCGGTGACATATCTTAAATGTACGTTCCATAAAATTCCTTTGATCCATTTAGGACGACGTAAAGAATAATCTCATTTAGTTTCGGAATTATTTCTCAGATTGTAAACAAATGGCTACTACTAACAAAAAAACCCAAACCAAACAAATCAAGATAGGGAAAGCGATTAGTAAACCAATCACAATGCTTCGCAACGTCTTCTGATACGAAAACATCATTGATAATGCTTTAATTTCCTTATTATAAATGTGATTGTTGCGAATGCAAAAGGCGCAATTGTTGAGATTGTTGTAGAGCTGCATTATAAGTGATTGTTGCGCATGAAAAAGACGCAATTGTTACGATTGTTGTGCTTAATGATTTTAATGAGATTTGTCATTAAATACTTGTCCACAGGGCAGACAAAACAGGAATATTAGTCTGCTGATCTTATCAGAAGACTTAAAACTTTCGCCTTTCTTCATAAAGTATCTAGAGTTGAATATAAATAACTAATTATCTTAATTCATGATTTTAGTTCAATAGAACGCGTTCGAACGTCTGCAATTGATTCATTCCTTTATCACCAGATGGCGTTGAAATAAGGGATGTATAAGCTCTCATTAATAATTGGCCAATGAGACGAGGTTGGGATTAAGGAGATTGGATACATTGTTCGCCGTCTTTAACTTTAAGGGCCGGAAGGTATTGAAAGAGAACCCGTTTCAAAGAAAGGCATGCAGGAACAACCCCGACGCGGTTAATAATAGGCTTCTCCAATCCATAGATTAGCGCTTAATCTAAAACAACCAGAGTTAAGACCCCTAGTACAATGTCATGGATTTAAATGTAACACATTCACAGCTCCCATATCTTGAAAGCTTACACCCATTAAGAGTAGATTAATTGGCTAAGCAGGTTTATTTTTCTACCCATTTAAAAGGAACACTATATTTCTAATATGACTTCTTTTATTGCTGCTAATTGAAAGTTAATCTTTTTTTCCGTTTTTTATTTTTTATTAGCGAGGAATCCAATCAGTGGTGAAGGAATTCCATTGCCCACTTATAAGATGAGTAGATGGTTTAAACTACGAGATCAAGGTGAGTAGAATTGAATATACAAGCAAAGGTAAACATGGTTTTCCTCTTAAAAACAAACAGCATTACATGAAAGATAGAATGGAAACATCTTAGCATAAACAAGTGAAGAAGTTAATGAAAAAAAAAAAAAAAAAAACCCTCACTGTTCGGAAATAAGGAGTTACTTTAGGAATCGTTTCCAAGGGTAAAAAATCCTCATCTGGTATTTGTTCTGGAAATTAGCAAAAATATCACATGAATTGATATCTAGCTCAAGAATTGAACACATTTAAATATATACAGTATCTTTTTGATACATTGGTGCTTCAAAGAACTTTATTTTTACGGAAAAAAAATCGGTTAAAATATCACATAATTGTATATTATTAAATAGCAAAATATTGTATTGCCTTCTCATTGTTTCCTCCCAGTATCCGACGAAGGAAATCGGAAAATGGATTTCCGCAACATGAGTGACTATTATTTATTTGTATTTTTTTTTTTTTTTTAAACTGTGCATGTTTGATCTTATTTAATTTATGAATTATTGCACGTAAAGCTTGATGATGATTGCTATACACTGTCCGGCCACTTTATTAGGTACACCTACCTAGTAGCGTGTTGGGCCTTCTTAGCCCTCAAAATAGCCTGAATTCGTCGAGGCATGGATTCCACAAGATGTTGAAAACGTTGTTGATGTATCGTGTACCTTGCAGATATGAGTTTGTCACGCAGTTCCTGAATATTTGATGGAGGTGTAGGCCTGGAATGAATCAGGCCTAGATCTCCAGCTCATCTCACAAATTTTCAATAGGGCTGAGATCCGGGGACTGAGCAAGGGAAGTCATCGTCATGTTCCTGAAACCATCGCGTAATGATGCGGGCTTTGTGCACCTGCGCATTATCCAGCTGAAAGTACCATCTGCATGAGGATAAACTGTTAACATGTACGGTTGCACTTGGTCAGCTACAATATTTAGCTTCGCTCTAGCATCGTAACGTGCCTCCAAAGGTATCAATGGATCCAACGTGTGCCAGGAAAACATCCCCAACACCATGACACTGCCCCACCGGCTTGAAGAGTTATGAGACACAGCATTTGTGCGCACAGCAGGGATGTTCCTAATAAAGTGGCCGGACAGTGTATATTGCGTTCCACTTCGAAATATATTTTTTAATGGAAAGATGATTTTGAGTTTATAATAATTGCAACTTTACCTTCAAACGGATGTAGAACTTAAATAAACGTAACATCAACAGTTTTTATTAATGTTAATGTTATGTTTATTTTCCTATTTGATCAACGACAATACAGGGTGTCTACAAATGATTGGAGTGGTTACATTCAAAGAGCTCTGCTGATCGAGTTTGTTAATGTAAGACAAGCATATCTCATAGTTTTGTTTGAATTGCCCAGTAGGCATATGTTTCCGCGTCCAACCACGAGAGCGCTGCCTCTTTTTCTTCATCGAGAAGTCCATTACAGGACCCATTTATCTGGATATGCTGGAAAATTAGCTCATTCCACAGCTGAAGACAGATTGGACTTCATGTTCCAACAAGATGGTGCTCCGCCACATTTCCATCATGGCATTCTTCACTTCTTGAACTGTACACTGCGAAACCGATGGATTGGTAGTATCGTGAATGATGAGCACGGACTGCTGCCATGGCCTCCACACTCCCCTGACTTAACCCCTTGTGCCTTTTTTTGTATGGGGGTATGTGAAAGATGATGTTTGTGCCACCATTACCTGCTGATCTGCCAGAATGGCGGACTCGCATCTGCAATGCTTTTGCCGGAATTGACAGACATATGTTACATCGACAGCGGGACGAACTTGATTACAGAGTTGATGTGTGCAGAGTCACTAGCGGTGCACATATCAAGCATCTTTAAAATGGAACAAAAACTTGGAGAGTTTCTCTGTACAACTGTTTTGATGATATGTTAAATAATACAATCATGAAACCACTCCAATTATTTGTAGACACCCTGTATTTTAAAATGAAATGGAATTAGAAAAAAAAAATTAAAGAAATTCAGACAATACAGGAAATAATACTTACTGTTTTGTGATTTATATTTATTAATAAAGTAATAAAGAATTAGTTATTTTTAATGAAGATGTAATATAAATAATAAACTATAATTTTAGAAGGTAAATAAACATTATGAATTACCATTAATAAGGATTGTTTAAACTTATAAGTTGTACATTGACCTTGTACTTATTTGCTGTTTCTAGTTCAAAGATGTACATAGATCCAACTTTTTTTTGTTTGCTTCGCAACTGCAGCAAAACTTTATTGTATTTTTATTTCCTTAAAACGTAGATAGATAGTTACACAAGATACTTTCACAAGAAAGATCTGTTGATTTTTGTGTTAATATGAATTCAATTGTAAAAAGAAAATTTTGATTGTTTCCTAAAGAGTTAGTTTTACAGAACCTACATTATGCAGTAGCCCCTTCCATTGTTAGCATTCACGTGATAAAATCGTAACCTACTAAAATAGTTACGATTCTAGCAACTATAAGAATGGTGTCGGAAGACATTTATAAGGAGAAGTTCTGATAAGAAATCATCTGTAAATGAGTAAAAAGAATTAACAAGTAATGGAATATACTAACATTCAAAAGAAACAACGATGGTATTAGAATGCGATGCGATTCTAATAATCATTCCCCTAAATCTCCATCTTCTCCTGAGTTAGTGATTCTGAATAGATAAAGGAGTAACGAAGACAATAATTACGGTCCTCAAGGGTTAAAAATTATAGAATCGGTTTTAACAGAAATAAGAAATAATTATTTAAAAAAGTTCGATTGTTTTTTTGTACTAGTTCTTTATATGAAAATAACTGCTTGTTTTGTCCATTTGTGTAGAATAACACTTGTTCGGAAATAATTTTCTTTTAACTGATACTTTTCAGCTCGAAATCCCATCACTGGTGAAGATTACGATATCACGCGTTATCATCGATGAGCTCAGAAAGCCTGGGACAGTAAGTGTGTGCAAAATGGGACATCACATCGGAAAAAAAGAGCAAGGACAAAGTATTAAGTAGACTGCCTTTGGTAATATTTATAATCGCATAGTAATTAAAAAAAAAGTTAAATCTAAATTCGTATTTCGAAAAAAAAAATGCTGTTTTGATAGCATTTTTAGAATTGTATTTTTTTTTAAGGTTAAACAATAACTTTCTTGAAAACTGGTCGTAAAAAAACTGTCAGTTGCTAATTGTCTACTAAAATTGTTAGGGAATTCTAGCCACGTATAAAGAAAGAAATGAAATTGACGTTGAAATAATAAGAAATACTTCTTTTGTAAATTGATATTTTTTATTCCCGATAGGAAAATCCTATTTGGATATTTCCTTATAGATTTATAACAAAATGTAACTTTCGGAATTTTAAAATAAGAGAAGTTGTTTGTTTTAACAGCAAATGAAACTTTGAAGAATTAATAAAGAAATGTTCCTTTTTAACAATTGATCAGTGTCGGGAATTTCTTTAAAATCTTTTAAGAAATCTTTTGTAAATTTTATAAACCTTTAACCCAAAATAAACTAAGGAAAACATTAGGGAATGTTGATAAAAACATACCAATGTTAAGACAACAAAGGACAGATATCGTCTCCGAGTAAGAAATTAATTGAGAAGGCTAAGTTCAAATATCAAATCACAAGGAAATTTTAACTGTTGGGCCAATACTTAATGTAAACAAGATTTTTTCTGGTTCCTTGTGGGTTCAATTCACACAAAATGAACTGGGTCAGATAATGACGTATCCAATAACTCCAACTTTCAACTTCATTAGATAAATTATTAATTTAATTATTAATGGTGCTTTAATCTAATGCTCAAGGGTTTGTCTTAGTATTGAATGTCTTATATACGGATCTCATTTCTAAAAAATTAATAGGACTCATGTTAATTTAACAGCCACCTACATAACAGCATCAGCTTTCTGATAGTGTTTGTTTGAGGACAACCCACAACTTTGGTATTTGCATTGAGTCCCTTACATTTTACATTGAGACCCAATTTGTATTTAAAATCAACTGGGATTTTATTCTATCACTAAGAGTTCTTAGGATAGATTTATCACAAACACAATGATAATTTCGACTTTCTACTTAAAAATGCACATAGAGGAAGCTAACTTAAAACTATCCTAAAATTAAAGGAATGGATTTATGATTTTTTTTAACATGTTTTTATTAGCAAGCTTTCTTACCTGTTTGTTCGATGCAAATTTTGCTATTGATTTTAACCTAACTTCCCGATGAGCTAGCGACTTGCAACTTTAAACATAGCTCAGAACTGGGTGACTATACAATATTAACTCACTTTCTTAACATTAACATTGTCTGTTCGTTAGGGAATCCTAATTCTTCGGATGACACTGAAGAATTATATCTTCAGTCGCATATCTCTGCGGCGCTAAGTTGCCGACGCGCGCTGTCAGTGTTTTTGCAAATGGGCGCTGCACTGCTTTGCCGACGCGCGGTAATAATATATCAATCTGTTTACTGTTTTACCACGTTTTTATTTAATAATAATATTAATAGTGAATAGTGTATTAATGACAATTTCTTCGATGATCAAGGAGACAGCCACCCAACACAAGCGACGCCTACATAAGGAGAAGCAAAAACGACAAGAGAAAAGAAACTGAAATAAACCTGAAATTTACCACATGTCTCTGTGTTAATCTCATCAAAATGTTTAAAATCGATTGAAAAATTTCATGCACACAACACTAAAAAGCAGAAAATAATATAAAAAAAATATTTTTTTTCAATATGCTGTATCACGTTTTTAAAACGGACTAAAAAATATAAAATAATTTTTCCTAGCCCCATGTAGATTGTCCTGAAATTTTGTGATTGTAAATTTTTAATAGCTATGAAAATACCTGTAAGATTTAAAAAGAAAAACGTGGGGCGCAAAATAATATACACTCCATCCATCCATACAGTCTCAATTATCTATTGCATGCACCACGTTTTTCATTTTAAACCTTACAAGTATTTTCATAGCTATTAAAAATTTAAAATCACAAAGTTTCAGGACTATCTGTATGAGGCTAGGAAAAATTATTTTATACTTTTTAGTCCGTTTTAAAAACGTGGTATATTAAAAAAAAATTTTTTTAATAATTTCTATAGTATCTTTTATTTTGTCTTCTGATCGAAATAATCAATATACTTTCCCAACGTTAATATAGAGTCAGAAATTGATTATAAAATTCGTGTGATAATAATTTCCTTCCATTTTATTCATTTCTGATTCACCCATTAACTAATTTAGTGACATTTATTGGCATAGTTTAAGCCAGGGGTTCACAACATTAGGAAGCTGAGGGCTAATATTTTTATAAAAGTTCTGATGTAAGGCCAACCCGCCATGTATATCTTAATTAATAATTTGACAGTGCCATTTAAAATAATACAGTAACTAGCAAAATCCACGTTCTTAATATGGATTATAATGACATGGATGAGAAATAGAAATTGTGAGATCAGTTCGAAACTTTCCCAGTTGGTATCACGTGATAGATACAAAGTAATGTTATATTTGAATTTTGTAATGCTGGGCGAACACGTACCAATATGCGGCAATATTGGTGGACAATATTGGTCATTATTGATATTGGCGGTTGGTATTGTCCGCGAACACAGGTTTTCCTTTAACGAGTATTGGCCTGGTTATGGCGTTTCTCACTAGGGAGAGCTAGAGAGAGCGTGTTTCCGTACAGAATCGCTATAGTATTAAACGCCGTCCCTCTGTAGAAATCAATGAGAAGTCTTTCCTGATCAATTGACCCAATGTTGTTGTTTGGATTTCCTTTTTTGGGCCGACCCATTTTGCTGATTTTAAGCCTTGTTTCTCAAACAAAATGGCCGGCATGAGTGAGTGATTTTCCGATTTTCAAAGTCCCGCCTTCCTTCTACGTCACCATTCTCACGTGATTTCATCCGTTCATGTGATTCGCTCGCTCACCAGCAATATTTCTCGCCAACTAAAATTGTTCCTTTTTTTCCGACAATCGCCTATGGGCAATATTGTTCATTTTTATTGCTGGAAACGGTTGGTACCAATGAAAATGACCAATATTGTCCACCAATATTGCCGCATATTGGTACGTGTTCGCCCAGCATAACTCGAGATCCCTAACTTCCCACTCCTTTCTCCCTTCTCCACACCCCTATCACTTCAAACCTTCCCCAGTTCGTAAAAAATCATGGGATCATTACAAATCTATATATATCCCAAAAACCCCGTAGAAGTATCTTTCAACAATGTTTCCCTTACATCCCAAAGTTCGTTTTTCTAGGTTAATATGTGGCGTTATTATGCACAACAATTGTCGCCACTAAGTTAATATTTTAGTTCCAGTGGGTGAACAACAATGTTTTTGTAGTTCCACTTGTAGCCTCCAGGCGCATTTCGGTTTCAAGAAATTTGCCCCCCCCCCCCCCCAACCGTTTGCACTCTTTAGAACGCTAATATCAAAAATTCATCAAATACAGGTCTTTTTGATTTTGACAAAGAATACTGATGTCAAATTTCGAGATACGCTAAGCTTCAAGGAACTTCACCCTCACCCCCCCCTGTTTACATCACTTAGGGATGGTATTTTTAAAAATCCTTTCTTAGTGAGCGCCTATGTCCTAAGGGGGAACCCATTCCGAAAATTTCAAGTTCCCAGGTTCAGCGGTTTTGGTGTGCACTGATGAGTGATTCAGTGGGTCTTGCCTGTAATAGGTATAGATTAATAATAAAAGCAATTTAGATAAATTTCAAATTGTGAAATTATATGGCACAGTATAATGAGAACTTGGTTGAGTGTCAAATTGCAATGCTCATGCTTGCTTGTGTTTGTCAGTAAGTCGAGATCGTCCTTTGGATTTAAATTCATCTATCACCGAAAATGACTGTTCACACACCTAAGTGCTGCCAAATAAAAGCTGTCATTTTCATTGCATGATTTTTCTTTAGATAATTAGAACCTGTAAACAATCAAGGAGTGACACATTGCCGAATTTCGCTTTATGGGTACCTGCATGGCAGCAATGTAAAGACTCAAATTTAATTGTAAGTTGGACACTACCGGGTCGCGGGTTGTGCACCCCTGGTTTAAGCCATTAATGCTATTCGACCAAAACTATAGGAAGTCAAACATTTACTAACGGAGCCGGTTTTGCATAATTATATGTCTAATTAAAAAAAAATATAAAAATAGTTTTAACTCAATGAAAAAAATTGATCCCATTGTTATTAAATATCTAGTTTTGTGAATTTCAGAAAAACTGAATGAGATTAAAGAACGATCTTCAGTTTGAACACTAATGAATAAAATGGAAAATCTAGAGAGATTTTTTTTAAGTAATTTACCTTAAAGTTTTTTATTAAAAGAGATTGTTATTTCTATAAAAGCTGGAATTATTTCATAATTGAATTATAAATATTAAGTAGTCAACCTTTCTTCATATATTTTTCATCAATTAAACTAACTAATACTACTAAAAATTACTGAAGGAAATGATTGTAAATATAATCTAACGTTGCTGTGAAATGATGATCATTTTAATCAAATATGTCGGTGGCTAAAATACGTACCTTGTTTCATAGTGGATTTACTTGGGAGATTGTCATTAACCTTTATCATCACAATCCTGTATGACAAATGTATGTTTTAAGAAAGGGTACCTGTCAATAATGGGGTATTCATCAAAGATATTGTCCTGTAATATAAGAACATAGGACAAAGACTAATAAAATAGATAAAAATCAAATAATATTGAACAAACAAAGAGGAAATTGAAAAATTTTAAAAAAATATATAATAACTTTATAATGATTGTGCAAGTTTGTTTTTGTACAATATTCTAATTTGTTTTCTGATGTACCAAAAATGTAGAAAGCCGGAAAGTTTTTTTTTTATAAATGCCAAATCATGTAGAAATACAGTTTAAAAGTAGTCTACATAGCTGAAGGAATAAGAAAACATACTGGAGACCTTAAAAGATTAGCTTGGAAGATGAAAGGGATGAGTAACAGCAGAAATCACGAAACGTCAAATCCGACTTTAATACGAAGAAGATAAAGAAAAGACCTTTGTAAACAATAAATTTACAATAACCGGAAATGTCCGGATTCCTTTGACAACGAGTTGTGTTTGAAAAATAACAAACCAACGCTCACTTCAATTTTGGCATCGCCTTTTATTTTCTACCCAAATATATGAAATTACAAATATAGAAATTGGATTTTTATATAAAAAAGTAAAATTATTAATAATATTAAAACTTATGATGAAATTATTTGCACTAAGTGCAGAAATTAAAAAAAAAGGGGGGGGGGGGAATAACAAAAATAATAATAACAATACTTAATGAACTGCATCATTTCATTTCAGTTTGGGTAAAAAAAAATGTATTTTCTTAAAAACAGAAAATTGGTCCCAGAAGGACGGCATTAAAATTTGATATAATTATATATATAATTAGTTGGTCCCAAATTATGTAATGATGCAACTCATTTGGTAAAAAGGTTAGTAAAAAAAAAAAAAAGATGGTGACTAAGTCACGTTTCTGTACAAGACTTTGAATAAGCGTAAACATGTTATAAAAATCAGATTAAACAAAAAAAAATACAGAGAATTTAAGTACTCCTGAGTTAATATTGTTATATTCTAGTATTTAGTGCTACGTTAGTGCTGACGTTTTGCTAAAATATTACTTCAATGACTGTTATAAGCCTTTTAAGTCACCAGTTACACACCTCTAAGGTGTTTTTACTTAAAAGTGGTCTATAGAATTGTTTTATTTTCTTTTTAGGCTTAATATTGTAGAAATAAAACTTCTTTTTATAAAAATTTCGACGATAAAACAAATCTAGAAATTCTGATCAGTGAAATCTCGTGCTCATTGATTATTTTAGCTCAAAATGATCCTACCATTAATGAGAAGATTTTACTGTAATGTTTAGAATTAATGAACAATAATGGAAATCAATACAACAAAGTAGTTACTAAGTACTTCTGAAAGAGTTCGGCGATATTTTGTTTTTTCTTATAGATACAATAAAAAAATTTCGTTTTAAAAAAGGCTCGACTCAATGACAATAAACTAAACAATATATTATTATATAAAAATTTAAAAAAATAAATAAATGTTTGAAAGTTACTGACAATGTTTCTAAATCGTTTTCCATCAGTGATAAAAATCCATCAATTTACCATTTAAATTTACAGACTCTTCATTGGCGAGTTATTAAGAGCCAAGTAGCGAGTGAAGTTTAACCTTGGTTTCAATGTTTCTAAAAGATATTATATTTTCTTAAACAACCCACGTATTAACCCTCTCTCAATCATCAAGTTATTTGAACACGAGAAGCCACTAACATTTTTTAAAAGAAATTTCAGATACAAGCGGAAGATCCTACATTAATTAATTAATTTAGTAATTTGATTCCTTTGTAGACTTTCTTGCTAACCTCAATCTTATATTTCGTTAAAACTGTAGCAATTCCAATCTGTAACAAGAGATGGAGCTGTTTATCCCTTTAATGACGTTACTACCTTAACTATGTAATATTTTTTATAAAACCTATAAATTAAACCGATATTTTGAGGCGAATAAGATATTTTTTGTGATGAGGAGATTTAAGTTCAAGTTCGTAATTTTGAAGTACTGCCTATGAAGTTACAAGTGACGTAAGTGAAGTTAGAGCAATCTTATTAGACATTACTTGTTACTTATTTAGACATAATTATAGTTCGATTATTTTCCACCAATCACACAGTGTTTAGCTAATGTAAGATTTCCTATGATGTAAAAATTTATATATATATATATTTTTCTGTCTCTGATGGAGAAAGATCAGAAAAAAACATTAGAAACTGTTTTAAGTTTATTATTTCAAGTGAAAACATTGGAACTGATGGATTTTATATAATTGTCTAGTTTATTGTCTTTTATTTTAAAAAAGTCATTCATTCTAATTTATCTTTTGCAAATATTTTATAACAGTCATTTAATTTTTTTTTGTTAATATTCGCTAATCAAATTAATGTATTTTACAAAATAAAAAAAAGCACCAGTTTATTATTAGGTACAATAGAAGTAATCTATAAATAATATAGACCACTTTAAATTCGTATTTAAACCAAATGTTAAAAAATTTTGGAGATTTAAACCACTGTAAATCAAAAGATAATGAAAACCTAGAAAATAAAATACAGAACATTTACTGGCAATGACATGGGCCTTGTATTTATAGTTATTAAAAATCATAACAGATTAAATATAGAATTAAAATGCATTTTTCATTTTTTATATAAAACTTACATTGGGTTTAAATCTCCTAATTTCATAACTAAGAATAACATGTATTAAAATGGCTGCTAAATCATTTCCTCTTTACGTTACATACCAATTACTATTCGAAAAAGTATATCTTTTGAAGATTTTAGTGACAATCGTATTATGATTAAAGGCTTTTTATATGTAGATTATTTTTCAGTAAAATATTTTAAAAATTTCGTATGATCTATGATATTACAGCAAGCCTTATCTTTAGGCCTATAAACTTAACGTGGACCCGTAATTTCATCATATTTAAAGTTAACATCATAGTTTAGAACGTTTTCTTCAACAAAAACGATTTATAACATACTTTTTTTAGGTAAATTCGTATTGTACATAGCTTTTTCTTTTGTTAATGCTTAATCATAGCCATTTAATGAGACAAAAAAATATAAAACAACAACATAATAATGAAAAAAAAATTATATTATAACAATAACAGTGCTCCTTCCGTCATGAATTTTTCTTTCCCTCTGTCCCGGATGTTGGACCCTGAGACGTGAATGGCTGCATTCTCTATTTTGATTGTTCTCGAACAGTCTATTGTGAGTTTCTCCAACACTCAGATTAAGAATTGTCACTTGTTTATTTTGCACCGGATATGTGGTACTCACTTTTGTAAATTTAAGAAGAAAGTAATAATAATAATACCATTGGATTGAGCGAAACAAAGTCACTGGAATAACAAGAAAATATCACTAAGTAATGAGGGACAACAACGGCAGAGATAATATGCAGGTAACAAATGTCAAACTCTAATTGACAGATTTCATGCAAAAAACACCAACAAAATCTGGCTACATTTTATAATGCATGCTTTCAGTGAAACACAATACAAACTTTCTTTTTCTAACTGTAAAAAAACAACTGTCCAAGTTTTGTTAGCGACGGTAGCAGTCACAGGATATGTTTATGTACACACGTATATTTGGAATGGTGTGCTGTAGCAGATCGAAACCCAAAACCTTTTGGTTGTCGGTTTCATTTGGCTGTGCTTTTGCTCGTTATTCGTCTCGGCGTTCGGAGACTGCTCGAGCGCAGGGGTGGATTCTTAGCGATGGGGGTTTTGGCTTGAGACGCTGCTGTGGCCCGCATCAGTCGGGAGGAGGGTGTCAGGTTCAGGCGAGAGTCGCTTTTGCCGGACGAGGAAGAGGATAGGGTTCGGCTGAGAACGGGACTCTTGTGTATCAGATTCTCTTTATGGGCAGAACCGTTCACAAGAGGTTTACTCAGCCTCGACCTGATCAGCGAAGGGGAGGCGCTGAGGCTGGGTTTGGAGGAAGTGTTGCTGACGGGGCTTGGTGTAGACCTGCCCCTGGAACACTCAGGCGGACTGGACGAAACCCGACTGACAGTGGGACGGATGGTCTTTTGCAGAGCTGTCAGCGGCCGCTTACTGATCGCCTGGCTGGCAATTCGTCCGTTCTGACGTGGTTTTGGTTTGGGGGTCGTTGCTGGTTTATCAGCCACTGAACTGTTACTGGTTGATGGCGATTGTGATTGTGGAGAGCTGCCATTGGAATTGAGAAGGCTATTAGAAGAAGGTACTTTGCGAGGGTTACTTAAGAATGTTTTATTCTCGTCTGAGGGCGTAACTGGCATGGACTGCGTGGATTCAAAGTCCTCGCCTTTCACCTTGGATTTTCGCAGATTTTTTGTGAGAGTTTTGATAGCGTTCGTGTAACCACTGATTTTGTTCTTGGTGTTCTTATCATCCACTGATGTGGATTTTGTACTGCTCGCCAGGCTTTGAGTTGATGGCGAATTTCGCTGCCTCGCTGTGGCCACAGTAACTACACTTGACAAACTACTGCGAGAGCTTTTGAGACTAGATCTAGAGCTGGATCTCTCCACTCCTTTTGTAGACCCGTTGTGTGATGCCAGACTACTGCTGGAATTACGAAGGCTGCTTCTGGATCCTCGAAGACTTCCTCTGGAAGGTGTCCGCCTCAAGTTCGACTTAGCAGCAGTAGGTAAATTAGAAGGGGTGGCAATGCGCGAACGAATGGGAGTAGACCCTTGCCTCGTGAACCCTCCCACTGTTGAACGGTTTGTACCACTGGGTGTAGCAACCACTGTTTTATTTCCCACACGAAGAGACGAAGGTCTTAAGGATCTTTGAAGAGAGCCCAGCTTCGATTTGGTCATCAAATTCGTGCTGGGTTTATCTGGTTTAGTGTCCGTGGATTTTGGTTTCTCAGTGATTTCATTGCACGATGGGTTGACTTTTGTCTGTCTTAGACTTCGAGGAGAATCAACGATGTCTGTATCATAATTACAGCTCGAAGAAGCTCCTTGCGAAGTGCTTTCACTAACTAAAGACTGAGTTTCTTCGAAGCCTTCGTCCCTTTCAGGTTCGGTGTCCGTCTGTTCGGGTGAACGTTGACTCTTTCCTTCTACCTTTGTCGATCGGCGAAGAGAATTCTGTTTATTTGGGATTCGGACACTGGAACTGTCCACTGTTCGAGCTTTGGAAACAGACGCAGGATTGGGTTTCTTATTAGTTTCTGCAATTCCACTTGATTTAGAAACTTTGGTGTTATTTTCCTTGGTGACATCACTTTTCTTCGTTTCCCCCATTTTGGTTAATGTCTCTTCCATATCTTTGGATGTGATGCTTGTGCAGCGAATAAGACGACTGGGCTTCACTTGCTCTGATGTCGGAGAGGGGGTGGATGGCGTGAGAACGTACGTGGATTTGAACGTCTTTTCTTCAACTGATTCTTTTCTCTTTGTTGAGTCAAGAGGTAAAGACGTTGGTCTCACAGCTGCTTCTTTGGGAACAGCGTCACGTTTCGTTCTCAGAGATCCAATTCTATTCAAAGATGATTCATTTCGAGTGGGTTTTTCTTCTACTTTCTTCTTTGCTGTTTGTTTAGGTGGTGGAGAACTTTCTAAACCAATCAATTGTAGTTCTTTTCCAGTATTTTCAATGTCTTTTAACACTTGGTCGATGGGATTCTTGCTATCACTGGTGCTATTTACATTTGGAAGCAACTCCTTCTCGAAACTTTCCTCCGAACGAGAACTCTGTAATCTATCTCTCCAGTGCTTCAGTCTAGTTTCTCTTTCTGAGTCACGTCCACAGACGGGCGATGGAGTTTCGCTCTCTTTGGAAGAAGGTTTCCCGCTTGACTCACTCTGATTTTCTGCAGGAGTTTCTACAGGTCGTCTAAACCGCCTGGTGCGACGCATTGCAGCAAATCGGTCGAACTGTCCATCGCCCATTTCATCTTCATCTTCTACTGGTTTCGAATCGCTTTGTTTCCGGGGCAATTCACTGACTTCCGGTGGCTGCGCCATTTCTAGAAGCTGTTGGTATCTTTGAGAACGCCTTAAAGATCTGGTTCGTTTTAGATCATCTACTTCTTCTGCACTTCTGTGCGTCTGTTCGGTTGTTGGAGGAGGAGTGGGTTTTGCTTCCGTGGTCTGCGATGTAAACTGGGGTTCATTTTTGGTCTCAGTGGGTGTGGATGGAGCTGAATAATCAGACAACTCCAAACTATTTCTGAATCTGCGAAGCCTTCTTGGAGTAGGTGGTGTTTCTATGTTTTCACTGTCTGCATCTCCTTTGTTTTGTCCATCAGATATAACGCTGTTGCTTCTCTGAGCATTATCTTGTCTTTGTCTTGGTATCACATTAGAGTCTGACGCTGGCTCTATAGTTTTCTTCCTCCATGGAACGGAATTCGATCTTTCTTTTATTATTTCTTCAACTGTAGGTTTCTCAGGAGCAGATATTCGTTTCTCAGCTCCGTGACTATTTGGTGATAATTCTTGTTCTCGCTCGTGCTCTAAAATAGTGTTCAATATATCTTCTTGCACTTCTGCACTTCCTCTGAATGAGCGATAGGCAAGAGATGACCGTGGGGAACTACTTTCACTCGTTTCTTGAATAGCATTGCCTCTCCGTCTTACTGGAGCTGGCTCTTGTGTTCCAGTCGAGTTCTGCTTCTGTGTTTGTTCCTGCTCGTTTGAAGTTCTTTTTTGGTTTGGCTCGATCTCATTTTTAAAATACAAGCGAAGAGTGTTAGTGTCACTTTGGGCTCTTAATCTAGTCATTCTGGCTGCTTCATCTTTATTTGTGTTTGGCAAGTTCAGACTGGATTTACGCCACTGAGATTTGTCTTTTGAATCTTGATATCCATCTACTACTTCTAGAACTTTCTCAATGTCAGTGTTATCGAGGGAACTTCGCCACCTATTAGCATAAACAGGTTTATAAACATCTGCTTTACCTTCATGCAATGTTTGCAGTCCATTTGTTTTAGAATCGGATTCGGGCTGAGGTTCAATATCGGTTTTGTTCCTGGCTCTTTCCAGACGATCTTTTAACTGTCTCTCTTTAGCTTTCTCCTTCAGTTGTCTTCCTCTCTCCTCCTCTTTCTCATTTTCCTGAAGCCACGCTTCGATCTTCTGTCTCCATTGACGTGGAGGAGGTTCTTCTTCATTTGGTAACTCTGTTCCATTGATCCGGGTATCAGCGATATTAGGTGATGCTGGAGGTGCGGGCGATGCAGGTCTCTCCCTTTCAAACTCGAACAGATCGGGTCTCTTACGGCGAGATCTGCGACCAAAGGAGCGATCCAGAGACCCATAACCATCAAGGCTTCCCCACGACCATCGGTCGCGTCCTTCACCTATCTCAGTGCCTTGACGAAGAAAGTCCAGCAAGTTCTCATCGTTTTCTTCTGATGGATTACGACTGCGGCGCCGACGCATTGTACCATTGGGTGTTACATCGGGGGAATTCACTTCACTGCCATTGGCACTGAATACTTGATCATTACCGCCTGCCTGACTTCCCATGGACCCTATCCGCCTCCTCGAGACACGGGGTGAATTAGTAATGGAGGGCTCATCCTCAGAGGTAATATTTCCATTGAGACTCTCTAAGGTTGTCTTCTTCACTTTCTTTACTTTGAAATTGGCTGGTTCACCAATACGCCGCTGCGCAAAACCACTGCGCACATCACTAAGGAGGTAGTCAACAAGGTTAGTGTCACTTTCACTACCAGACATAGATGGTGGACGAGGATCTGAAACCAAACAAATAGACTTTTAATTACATTTCAAGACAAGAAGAATAGATAAGAAGCTTTTCAGAAGGTTCTTCATGAAATCCTTTGAATAAGATTCTCAAGCCATCAGTTAATTGCAGAAGATTAAGAAGTAAGAAAGAAAATGAACCATAAGATTAGAGCCAAGCAACATTAATGATTTAGGAACCCACAGACCCCAGGTATTCTCAGCTTGTATTGATAATACATCTACCTCAATAGACACCAGTAAAGTGAAAGAAAAGTAGTGGAAATTGGGCCCAAATAAACAATAAGCTTACAGAAGCAACAAGATAATATGATATTGCAGGGTTTATTTATTAAATAACAAAATAAAATGAAAGTAAAAAAAAAAAATGCTGTCTTAGCCCTCACAAGGATCTACAGGGATCTAGGATCTACACGATATAAAATGCATCTCTGATTAAATAACGTCTACTGAACAAATAGTTATAATAAAGACTTATTATTAGATAGTTATTGTCTTTGGATAAAGAGTGAATGGGTAAGTTTTCTCTAGAGAAGAACCCTCAGTTCAGGATCAAACTTATTTCTTAACAGACTGTAGACGCAGCATTCGATTATTCTGTAGTTTTAACTACAGGCTTAAGGCCTTGCACTCTTAGGCCACGTTATTTGTGAAAATGCCAGAATGTGTTTTTATTATTATTATTTGTTTGCTTATTGTTAAATGGATAGTTTGAAGTTGGAACCAATCAGTTAATTAAATAATTTTATTTAGGGCCTCATAATTTTATATAAACTTATTGATCCCAAATCTGTATAAGTCTAAGGCCTCGTACAAACTAAAATCTCCGTTGTACTTGTTATTAGACGATTATTCATTGAGAAACATTAAACTTACTCGTAGATGTCGCATTAAAATTGAAAAGAAACAAATAAAGAGATAAGAACTTGAATGGTGTCAGAAAATCTGCAAATAAAAAAAATGGTTTTCCAATGAAATTTCAATAAGTTAATCATGTTATTTTATGTGGAATTATTTCAGTAAATAAGAAGCCATGTTTTTATTCATAAAAATAATAACAAAAATGATTGAATGTAACATTCTTCGCATTATATCAAGATCTGAGACTCTTATATTTCCAGATAACTTTAAAAAATCATCCATGTATTTTCTGTAAATATCATGAAACATCATGAAAAATGAGCAAACGAAAACCCTTTTTTATGCTTGTGAATAACTCAGTAAATAGTGAAACTACTTAATAGTAAGACAGGAACTGTTTAGTGTCATAATGACCTTATTCGCAAAAAGCACTTAAACCTACTACGAGGAGTTGAAGAGGAATTATATTAAAATAGAAGATGCAGCATTTGTATTTTACATCAGATGAAATAACTTTATTACATTAAATTTAATGAAATCAATGAATTCACCTCCATTGGTTGTCCTCCTCCGCATTGCTTGTTGTTCTTCCCTCTGTCGGCGTCTGGCTTCAGCCTGAGCCTCCGATTTACGACGTCGTTCATTTTCCTAAAACGATCCAAGTAAATTCTTTTGAATAATTCCATTTTCTTTGGAAAATATCTAACGACGAATCAATATTAAACATTGTTAATTGATATTTTTCTAAATATAAATATCTTGAAAAAAAAAAAAACTTTAGAGATCTAATATAAATAAAAAAAATAATTATCTTTAAATCAGAGATATATTTGTTGTACTAGGAAATGGTATTACATGGCAGACATTGAAGTTAATGACATTTATTATACTTACAACAAACTAGATTCTACGAAAGTAACTATTAAGAAGAAGAAGATTCTTGAAATGTAAAAAGAAAAAATACTTAACTGGAGGTAAGATAAAACTATTCACTTGAAAGATAAGATTAAGCAGAAACAGGTTCTAAAAATGTAAAAATAAGGAATACGAAACAAAAAAAACCCTATCGGGAGTGAGTGACAGTCTCATTGATATGATGGTCCAAGCGGTTCCACTGGTTTTTGTATTGTATTAAATTGTTGCTGTGTAATTAATTTTTTCGTATCATAAAAATGAGTGTTTTAAAATGCCATGAGTCAATTTTTGTTTAACTATTTATAAGATTGTTTTATTTCCAGATTTGTAGAATTACCATGGAGGGATTTCACTTCATGATACAATTTTTTCTCTCCTTATATACTTATTTCTAATAAGTAGAAGTTATATATAAAAACTGAATTTCACTTAATATTATAAAAATTCTTCATAAGTACACGTTATCCTTTAAAAATGCTTTAATCGTGATATTTCGCAATCTTTAAGCAAGAATGTTTTTGTTCCCATCATATTGTATTTTGGTAATATTGCAGCATTATTGATGTATTATCCTTGTTTTCTACATATACTATACCATTGTAAATTCTATCATTGTTATGAATTCTGTGTCTTAGGGAATGAGTTTTTGAAACTTATACCTCACGTCCGACGAAGCAATCTTGATTAAAGAATGCGAAATATCACGATTAAAGGATTTTTAAAGGATAACGTGTGGTTATGAAGAATTTTTATAATAGAAGTTATATACTTATTTCTAATAAGTAGAAGTTGACGAATAGAGATTGAAAAAATAAATTAGTTAGTCCCAGCTTACTTACCAAGATTTACAATGTAATTTCAATTGGGAATATAGTTATAGCACACTATACCGCTACAAAAGGCTGCGAAAAATTTAAAGCATTTTTTTAAGCTCTAGTAGTTTTTTTGCTGGACTCGCTGCATAACTCCAGTCACATAGTTTATAGCACACTCGTTGCGAGTGTATCATGTGACCAACCAGCAGCGACCAACTCGCTCAAAAAGTTGAACTCTTCTAACAGCGAATTTTTTCACTCGCTCAGCGAGAGGACGATTTCTCTGTCAGACTGGAGCGATTTAACGAGCGAGTTCTCGCTGTAAGTTGACTCTCCATGTGTGACTCAGTATTAAAGGTGGAAAATGAATTACGAGAAATAGAAATAGAAAGACTAATATACTGTGGGAAAAACAAAGTAATACATCACAGAAAACTTAAAAAAACATTAATTAATAGGATCATTTGAACAAAACTTTTACTGGCTGTCACAATGGGATCTTCAGGTTCTGAAATCTCCGTACCTATTCATTTATTTTTCTTCCACATTTAAAACTATCTTTTCATAATCTTTAATGAATTAACTTTCTATTACTTTACCTCAACTGCTGCTTTAAATTTCACACAGAATCCATGGAATGTCTTGAAGCATTCCTCCAATTTGAAACTAGCAACGTCTTCACAAAAGAATTCAGCCAAACTGTGACGAACACGTTCGAGAACAATAAGGTCTTCGTGCAAATTCCCAATCTCTTGACGGGCGATCTACAAAATATCAGACACAGAATTACATGCTTTTTTATTATTATTAACAGACAACTGAACCTATACTGTGTATTATTTTTTATTTAGTTTTTGTTAATTATTCAAGTTTTACAAAAAATGTTAATTACTTTTCCTTGAATAATTAATGAAAACTAAGCGCTGCAATAACATTAATACTAGATTTATTATGTGTTGTGCGTCATCAATAAATTTAATAATTTACCTCGCTCTGACGTTAGTCAATGATTTAAAATATTTCATTATTTACACAGTAACTATAACTATAATGCCTTTTTTAAAAAAAAAAAATTAGTGTATTTATCTATACTAAAGAATCAAAATTATTTAATTACAGAAAAGTTATTTATTGATATTTACCTTTACTTCAATAATTTTCACAAACACACACAAAAAAGGTATCAACAATACTTACTAAATCCATTATTTGAGCAAAATAAAAAAATGAACAGACACAAGATTAGATTGAGAAAAATTCACAGAAAAACCAAAGCTTTCTAATTTAAATATAGAAAAAGAAACTAAGTTATATAAAAACAAATCATCAAAGTGAACTATTCATAGCAAAGTAAGAATATTTCAAAATGACAGAAAGAGAATGACTTTTATTTTATATTTTAAATAAAAGTTAAATCAACTTTATTGCAGTCAATAAATTAACTTTATTGGTTACGGATTAATCAATTTGGGAAAAAAAATGTTTTCATTCATCAATTAAAAAACAAACAAACAAACTCCACAGTTTAGTTCAGCAAAAAAAAAATATATATTTAAGCAAAAATTATAAATAACTCAAATCTCTATTTTCTAATGAACAACTGTATATGTTTGATTGATTTAGATTAAGAATATTTTCGGTTACAAAAATTCCTCAATGTGAAGTCGTATCAGAGATATAATGAGTCATAGTGCTAGAAGATGGGTTCGAAAGGAAAAAAAATAAAAACAATCTTTCCAGGAAGGGACTTGTGGATCTAAATGGGACCTTCTCTCAGTAATTACCTAACATACTTAAACAGGTAAATTCATTTACTGGTCATTGAGAAACGTAAATTAATCTATACCTCTAAGAACTTCTCCATTTGATCTCTGATGTCAGCCTCTGCATGAATAACCTGTTGTGATATTTTGTTCACTCGTTGATCTAATTGGGTAATATCTCCTTTCAGTTGATCAATGGAAGTTCTACAAAGAATAAGAATTTGTAAAGTTTTCACAGAAATAAAAATCTCAGAAGCAACAAATAGCAATTAGTCAAAAAAAGAAAGATGAATTGAACTTCATTAATTTTTTTTTAAGATTATTATAATAAAAATAATATTTTATTAAAGAAATGGTTATTTCAATTCAATAACACATTGCTGTAAAAAAAAAAAACCATAACTATCAAGAAGAAAAAAAACAATCCTTTCCTTTTTTCTAAAACGTTTGATTTGACAATGACACGTTTATATAGCAGGGGAAAAAGATGGAAATCACTGTAAATTTAGATTGTAATCTAAACCAGTGTTTTCTTAATCTTTCTGAATTGCTGATCCCTCGTTTCTTCATTTGTGCCGAAGTTAGCAAACTACCATTCAAATGTTCTCTAAATTAACTTTACAATTTGACTTAAACATAAATAAAAATAAATAAAAAAATATATGAAACACATTCACTTTCAAAAAATATTGAGGAAAAAAAAATCGAAAAACTAACTTGGCTGCTTCTTCCAAATACTGCATATCGTCAGGAAACTTCAATAAATTTTTGTCTCTTTTCTCTGCTTGCTAAAGATAAAAAGAAATCAAAAATATTATTTTCATTAAAATCCAAAAATTTTGCACATGAATTTAATAATGAACTCATAGTGAAAGATAAAGCTTGTTGTTTTTTATTATTGGAATCCTTATTAAATGTAGAATCCAACGAAAAATCCAAAATTCTTACAAAACAATAAGAAAGGGAAGGGGAAGAAATGTACAGGGTGGGCATAAAAGAATGATGGGGTTTCAAAGAAGTTTAACATCGTTCGTGTCCAGTAACAAATTGTAATAAATGCTTAGCGTCGACATATATATTTTCAAGTTTCTGTTTACGCTCGCTTGGTGGCGTTGACTCCGAAAATGGCGATCCAGGACGTGTTGGAAAACTGGCTATATCCAATCTCGGACAGTGGTTAAATGACTACATTTTCCAACAAGATGGCTCTGCCCCATTTCTATCTTGATGTACGACGTCTCCTCAATCGTGTTCTTTCAGAGCGCTGGATTGGATGTGCTACAAAATACGAACAACAACCTCCTGCGATGCCACAACTATGTGGCCCGGATCAAATATCATGTGACTTCTTCCTATTGTGGTATGTGAAAGACAACATGTACGTACCCTCAATGCCCAGATCCATCATCACCCATGCTGTAGAGGCCAGCGTATGCTTAATGCTTGGATATGTGCCGGGTGACGAAAGGTGCACACATTGAGTGACTTTGAATGACGGATATCGATAATTGACATCTCTGAGATGTCAAAACTGTATACGTTAAGCAATACAGAAAATGCAAGTCTTTGAAACCTCACCATTCATTTATGCTCACCCTGTATAATGTTTTCGATGTGTAAAGGAAGTTGGCATCATTCTTAGATTAAGTTGTGGAAAAATCTATGGAAAAAGCTGTGGCTGATTGGCCGGAAAAGAGAGTATGACTGGATGTAGGCAATCTAGGCTTTTGTCTGGGAATCACAACCTTAAGTGAGAACTACTACAACCCAGAATTTGAATTCATTGCAAATCCACGCTCTTCAACATTACATGCATTTTTTTTTTTAGTTATTTTTTTTTCGAAGGAATTTAGTTTGCTCGTATTTGAAAATACAAATATCATTAATATCTTGTCTGGTGAATTTCCAAATAATAATAAGTTAAGACAAGTTGTCAGATTTAACATAGTTTATATCAATTAAGATTAATGAAATTAATATAATGTACATTGATATTTAAAAAAAAAACCAGAAACATTTCTTGAAGAATGGACATTGTTCATTTATTCTATATAATAAGCATGAGTGTTTGTTTGTTTTTTTGTCTTGAAACAAAAGTCACCATTTCTCAACGGATCTTTACCAAATTTGGCCACGGAGGTTCACATGCATCAGTGAATAATGCATGATTAACGAAAAGTAAGGGGTAAACGGGAGGACAAACATTCTTCAAGTATATGTGTATTTTGAACCCACTTGAGTTGCAAACACGAAATTTCACATTAGTGTTCTTTGTCAAAATCTAAAGTATACGTATTCGACGAATTTCCGACATTCGAATCTTAAGGAGTAGAAACGGTGGAAGGGAGGGGACTTATCTGCAGGGTTTGAATATGTCCGAAACCGCTTAAGTTGGAAACATTAAATTTGACATGAGTGTTCTTAATTCTAAGTTTCAGTTTTAGTTTACTTGATGCAATTTACTTTTGTCTTGAAGAAATAAACCTTTTTTTTTTTTTTTTTTTTACATTAAGTATACAGGTCCGGAGCGAAGCGACAGTAGCAGGTCTATAACATAATTTGTATCTACCACGTGCCTTTTTACCAACTGGAAAAGGTTCAAAGTGAATACACAATTGCAATTTTCTTCGTCATCCACATCAGTACAACTCTTTTTTAGTAACCCCAGCGAAGCACGGATATTTTTGTTAGTTTATTTATAAAACAAACTAAAGACAAAACCCAATTTTGAAAATATTCTATTTTTCGAAGTATAAAAAAAGGCTTATAAGATCTGGTAAACGCTCTTACTTTTGTTTTTTGAAATAGTGAATAAAATATTTTTGAAATTGTTTATGCATACTTACGAACAAAACAATATCTCACATTAATTCAATAAAAAAATTCAATTGAATGAAAAATATAATTTAGTGATTTAAATGACAATGTGTGATGATTAAGGCGATTGACAATCTACAATAATAATACGGCTAGTTAATAATGAGAAAACTACTCTGTCCATCAACGAAGGTCTATAGGCACAAATATTACATTTTATTATTATAAAATTATTGCACTTAATAAATTGATTGGCTAGATTAAATAAAATAACGCAAAGCTCAGTAAAAATTTCATGGGAAGTTCCCAATACTTGTAAATTTTTGTTATAATTATTTCTAATCTCATGAATTTTGTTTTAAGGAGTATTATAACAAATTATATGAAAATTAAATGAAGCTGAGCGAAGTACGGTTCAAGTTCATACAGGAACTTCTTGCAGTTCATTTGAATGCGTGATAAGTTAGAGACGATGAATTAAGAAGCAGTGAAGGAAAGTCCAGTATTTGGAGGACATCCTCACTCATACATAACATTGGATCAGTCGGACTGTAAGGATTGGAAGTGAGGTTTCGTAAGTTAAAACCCAAGAAGGAAAAAGGCCAGTGGTAAACCTTGAAAGGTTGTTCACTAGCGAAGGTCCGGGTCGGAACCACCTTAAATAGACAACGAGGTGTGGAAACTCCTTAAGAGATTAGAAGAAGCAGTACAGGGATGGTTAAATGGCATTTCCGGACCAAAGCATAAGCACAGAACCTGCTGACACCTAGCGAGCAAATTTATAACTAATTCAAGAAGTCATCAAAATACCAAGTTACCAGGTACTGTTAGTGATTAATTTATTTGTTGAATAAGTCTTTAAGTATCAACGTTTAAATGTAAAGAAAATAAGAAATGATCATAATCTTAAGTTTAATGAAGTCAATAACTATCAAGATCTGTTGATTGCAAATTGGAATGTAACTACGAATTATAGGATGGTCTAAAACATCTTCTTAATATTTTTTTTTTAAAAAAAATTATATTTCTCTTGAGAATACAAACTTATAAAGTTCTCAAGAATTCTCTACTATTTAAAAAAAAAAAAAAAAAAAAAAACCTTGAATTTGAAGATAATATCATAAATCTCATAAGATGATTGCATCATGGATATTATACACAATGTATTTTCTACTTTTAATAAAATGTGTAGATTACATTAAAATCTAATTTACCTTGGACTGGAATTAGTTCCGAAAATATCAGATCCTTTCCAATATTTTCAGAAAAATTTCCTTTCCAATAAAATTCAGTTTTTGTCTCATTTGTCTTAGCATTGAAATATATAGACAGTAGAGCCCCGATTATCCGCGGAATTGGGTGGCAAGGGCTTCGCGGATAACGAAAATCGCGGATAACCCGAATAAAGACTAAAAATGAGGTGTAAACACGAAAAAACATATTTCAGCATAAAAAGTACGTTTTATTATACAAAAAACCATACTGTGCAAAACTTTTAAAATATGTACAGTACAGCAGAAACCTTTCTGCAGAGCAAGAGCCTGCCACTCATCCACAAATTCCGAGAAGGCCTATAGGATTACGATGCACAATAAACCTGTCAGTAATTTTCGACCTTCGCACTGTAGGACCTATTGTACTTTCCTTTTTGTTGGCTTGGATTAAAATTGGTTTTTTTGAGATTCGTAATTAAAAAATTTTTTCGCGGTACTCGCGGATAATCGGGGTTCTACTGTATAAGGATATCGTAAGTACTAGATGTATTGTAACAAATCCAACACTTACCATTGCCACGTAATGAATAAGATTCATTCCTGGTTTGTTGGCGCGAATGTCTGTTAGTTTCTGCAACGATGTCATTTTGAAACCTGCTGCATTTCCCGCGTAGCCTCCCTAAGATAAAAATAACAACGTTTTATTAAAAAAATTGCCGTAAATTATTCAAATACTTCAACTTTTAAAGGAAATGAATTCTTCTTACCGAATTAAGGAAATTTCCTGCTACTAAAACCATAAATAGAACTTCTTGTAAAGCAGCATTTTCTTTAAGATCTATTATAAAAATAAAAAAGTCAAAGTAATTATTAAGTAAAATATAATATACATAAATAATTACAGAAATATTATCCCAGTATTTTCTTTGCATATGTATAAAGTTTCAAAAACAATTTTCACAATATCTCTTACAAACAATAAATCCAAATTGCTTTGTTAACAGTAACTTTTCCGTTTTACAACAACTTTTTTTTATAAAGAAACTACCTATCCAAATGATAATTGAGTAAGAAGTTAATGAATTCGAAACCTACTTTCCTTAAAACGCTGCGTTTTTTGTTTTTTTTTTAGGTTTTTGTTCTTAAATTTGTGAACGTAATGAAATGAAAATTCACGATTATTTTATATTGAAATATCTGTTGAAAAAAAACATCCATTTTATGAAAGAAAAAAAAAATCTTGCTAACTTAAGTTGTGTAAAATCATTTAATTTTGATCGTATCAAAGCGCGTGCAAATTAGTGGATTACCAAAAGGATTAACATGCATTGTTAAGTCATCGATAGAAATCCATTGTTTACGTTCTATTTTAACGTGGGAATCTTTTACCCTTTCAGGGGGAAATCTCTCTGGATGGACCTACACCGAAGATTTTCCAAACACAAAAATCAAATCATTTCTTATTTGTTAATACATACGCCAAGTTTTTAAAATGATCCATCCAGAGATTCAGAAATTATTATGAGATACACACACAGAGGCTGAGTGATTTATCAAGACTCCTATTTGCTTGTGAATGATTTGTGTGTGTGAGGGTGGAGGTGATTACTACTGTCATTTGAATATCTACATAAAACTCAACTACATTTCATCATCATCGCCTTTCTATAAAAAGAAAAATATTTAGCTAATGTATTTTACCAGTCCAATAAAGGAATTACACAAAGAAAGACGTAAAAGAAGAATAAAGTATCGTGGAAAAAAGAAATTAAAATAAAATGAACAAGAATCATTGATGGACCATCAAAATTGTAAACGGGATTTCCAGGAATGAGAGGAGGTCAAGAAAACGTTGGCAGATGGATGGACATCATTAACAGTTTTGTTGATTCTATTAGATAAGGACATTTCTTTCAACCTCCACTTCACAGATGATTCTGTAAGTCCTTTAACTTTTCTTTGTGATGGAATATCTACATGAAGATTTCAGCGTTCAGAGATGGTTATTGCACTTCAGTAAAGAGAGCGCCAATGAATCAGACAATGATTATTTATCTTTTACAATTTTAATCATAATATTACGATTTCAAAAAATTCAGGAATTCACACCTAAAATATACAGATAATATGTCGTATGTCATATAAAAGACGCTAACAACTTTGTCTCAGTTCGATTAATGAGACACTATCGCAAGTGTAATGACAAATGGGAAAGAAGATTTAATAAAAACCGGTTTAATTACAGAAAAAGGTATTTCGTTTATTTTGTTAATTGTAATATGCTGAAAAAAAGATGTTAAATATTAATTTCATGAACAAATGATAAGAGAAAATTAGTTTTTAAAATCTACAACCAGTCTTGTTATCATTCATTTACTATTTTATATATATAGATAAAATAGTATACATATATATACTGTATATATAAAAGAAAAGAGATAAAGTAATAAATGATAAGTGGTTATAAAATTAAAGACTGAAAACTGAATGTATCTTGTGAAAACAGAAATCATAAATTGTTATTGGTGATTAAAAAAAGAAATAATTGGGTTTTGAGTTGTTGTACAAATAGGGTTAACAAGAATCAGTCAGTCAGTCATCCTCAAAAGATAAAACATCCATCAAACAGGATTTGCACTTGAAGAGCTTATCTCTATGAGTTTAATTAGGAACTGAAAATCAGATTAGAGAGATACCAACCGAATCTTTTACCAATTCATTTATCAGACAATAAGATTCCCAATAACTTTATTTCAGTACAGAAAACAAATTGTAAATAACATTTAAATTTGACTTATAATGAAATAATTAGAAGAATGAAAGAATTCTTATGAAGTACTATTTCTGAAATGTATTTTGTAATCTTTGATTTAACGACAGTTTAAAACTAGAGTCGTATTAGACTACCTTCATAAACCTTATAAAACCACTATGTCTATCCGTGAGTCAGTTGCTCCTAAGGAACTTGGGTACATGTATTGAATGTATATTTACATGCAAGAGACAACCTAACTTTGTATAACAATAAAAATAGTCATAAAACCGCAGACATTTAATGGGTTCACTGAACTATTTTTGGAAATTTCGTACTGGGAACCCAAGACAAACTGTTTCGAGGGTCTTACCTCTCGTCAGTTGGATTCGCCCAGTACTCATAGCTCAGTGGAATCAAAAGAAACGTAAACAAAAGACAAAATTAAAGAAAACAATGACCCTTGAGTTAAGAAAATATCAAATATAAATTAAGAATAAAAAAGACAATAAATTAATCCCCGCTTAGCTTATGAACTATTAATTTGTAATGCAGACATATACATAATAGCAAAATTTTTACGTGCGTAATACATAAAACAAGAATAATAAGCATAAAAAGGTAATATTTAATGGATTCACTCAGCTGCTTTTGGAAATTTCGTACCGGAAACCCAAGACAGACTGTTTCGATTGTATTTTAAAACCTAACTTTGTATTTGACAATTTCTGCTCGTGGATTTCTATCGAGAAATTTATTAGTGAAGATGATAACATAGAAATTGTTATAAGAAAAACAATATTGATTCTATGGCAAATAATACTGTGTGTATTTAACAATATGTGAATGCTTTGAACTTGAGAGATTTATAAATTTTTTTTGTAAAAATCAGCATCAATTAACTTTTCTTGATGGTCCGTTTTCGACAAATATTATAATTATATAGTAGTCAAACTTCTTAAAATCTGTCGAAACGTCGTCAAAGGTGAAGTTTATAGTTTAATAAAAGATTTTAAGAAGTTTCTGAAAGAAAATACAACTTTTCTGGACTTTTTATTTCAGAGAAGAAATCAAATAGGCTGTTTCTTTAGAGAAGCTACTTCTGAATTACATTCCATCTAAGGTTCCTTTTCAATTCTTTTCCCCTATGTTTTTTTTAATTAGAAAAATCAAAATCTCTATTCTTTATGTACTTGTTAGGTATTTAAATTTAGCATTTCTTTTTGATAAACAACGTCACTTTTTCGAAACAAGTTCAGCACAATATTTTAAGGTACGAATAGAACAGCTTAAAAAGTAGCTGATGAATAACAACAATCGCGAAACAGATCTGTTTTCTATCTTTGATGTATAATAGTAGGTTCACGTACAAATGGTTTTGTCATCTGACAATTTTGAAATCTTTTAGTGACTTCAATCTCCTTCACTCGCTGCGATCTGTTCACCATCTAGTTTTGTTAACAAATGACATCTTCTGCGATTTTTTAACCGAAAACACAGAACATGACAGATAAAGTTCATCAGTTATTTGAACTGAGATACGAAAACCATTAGAAGTAAAAAAAAAAGCAATTTAATACCAATCTGTTTTTGTAGTTCTTTCAACAGTTTTACATAGGTTTTTGTTTAGATTTGTGAAGTGAATTCGAATCCTTTCCGAAGTGAACCTAATCATTGAAACTTTCCAGTGTATTTCGCTAACCCCTTTAGTATTGAAACCTTTCAATACTTTCCTAGACTGTCTTAAGCGATTCTTTGGGGTGTGGATGCGCCTCAACAGATGAAAATGAAAGAAGGCTGTACTTTGCCACCCACACAATGTCTCTATATCATCGCTTTCAATATATCAAAGATCTTATCATAGGGATGCAGACAATTCCAACGGCCATCTACTTAGTCAGCGTCTAGGAATCGATTCACTCATTTTTAAAGATTCACAGACCAAATAAACAAAATAAAACGCAGTGAGTTTCCTGCTGTTTTTAACCAAATCTGAAAAATGTTGTCATCTTTCATCATTTACGTTTTTGAAGTCTGATCTTCCAACTAAACAAAAGGGAAGATATTTAAGAAACAATTCACTGATCTTTACTTCGATTTTAATGTCCTAATGCATCGAACACGAAACAGTGAAACAAATTGAATCTGATGGAAATTCGCAATGATTTTAGAAAACGGAGAAAATTTAAGAAAACCGTTATTTTTATTAAATATTAGTTTACTGTTTCCTCTCACTCTATTCCAAACATCCAAATCTCATTTACAGCATTAACCCGTTTATTTACCAATAACTTTTTTGATTAAATAATACTGAAGACAAAAGAAGAAACCAATAATTTTACCTCAGTATTTCTAGAAAGTTTCTTACAATTCTTGTTGTAACCATTTCTTTTTGTTACTTTGAGCCGTTTGCTAGAAATAGGCAGACGAAGAAATAGGAATTGACACAATCTTCCGAACGTTTTGAAGACGTGTGTTTATTCCTTATTTATTTATTTATTTATTTATTATTAGCTGAGAAATAGTTCATATTCTTCATCGAATACCATTTTTGTCACAAGAAAAGTAAGAAGTAGATTTTCCAGAAGTTTTATTTTTTTTTTTTTTTGATATTTTATGATCTTTGGGAGACATCTTGGAAAAGAATTCAATTAAAAGGAGGGGAGATAAAAAAAAGAAACATCTTCTAATGACAGAAACAAAAAGAAATGAAAACTGATAGTTTTAAAGAACTTGGAGCATACTTTCCTTACAATTTGATTCTAAGAATTAAGTTCCCAAATAGGATTAGTTTCAAGAAGGTTCGCTTTTCTTAGGATACAAACATAGACACTGCTTTTATAATAAGCCTTCATTTCCTTACGAAATAAACTAAGATGTACTTGAATGGACGATGCAATTCCTTCGAGGGATTTTTTTCATGGCGAAGTTTGACTTATTTGGAAGTCTCTGAATGATCAGATGATTAACTCGACAAATCCATCTCAATTAACCTGTAATCAATATTTTATGAGTAATATCTACAGTAACTGTTGACTTAAGCCAAAACCTTCTTCTTTTTTTTCAGTATTTAATTACATGTCCAAAATGGAAACCATGATCAGATTAACCCGAGGATAATCCTTAATAAACAAGGAATAGGAAAATCCGTTTCCATTGAGGACTCGTAATTGGAACCGAACCTTGTCGTTAGGTTCTGTTATCAGATTCATTTGAGCTGTCAAACGACATTTATTAGGATTTGGTTTAATTTATCTTCTGTCTATATTTCTATTCCCTATTTGCTTTTATGGTTTAGTTTTCAAATCTAACTGAGGCATATTACGTTTATTGACTGATAGGGAATTGATAAAATGTCTATTTCTTTCTTCTACAGAAACAGAAGTCATTGAATTTCGATATGTGAAGATTAGAAAAATGAGAATTACAAAAACCTTATAATAAAACTTAAGGGAAAAAGAATAAAAATCAGAATAAAATTAAATAAAAAGCCTAAAAGTATCTGATCTTTATGCCTTAAGTATAAGAGATTTTAATTCCTTTGAGTATTACCACGACTGCAAAGGAACTAAAAGATATCAAATACATTTAACTAAATATTCCATCAATGCTCTCCTTGAAATATCATCTGATGTTTGGTTGGCTTCTGTTCATAGAATTCTTTTTGGTAAAAGATTAATTCGTTTCTCTTGCAAAGTGGAATTGACATTCACAGGAATTTAGATGAAGATCAATTTAAAATAGAAAATGAAAAAGCAAAACAGGATAATTTATTTCTCATTCAAATTGTTGTTGTTGAGCCGGTTCGCACCGAAATGCGCGCTTCGTATCCGAAGCCTCGTGTTCCAGGGAGCGCTAGTGTTCCCAAGATGGCGAACCCCTAGCATAATCCCTAGAATTGCAAGGGAAAGATACTGGGGTGGTTTCCCGTGGCCTTCCCCAGGACGCCATTAAGGAATGATGTCAGACCGAAGAGAAAGTGAAGAAGAGGCTAGACAACACAGGAAATAAAATTGAAACAGCCATGCTACTGCCGGGATTCGAACCCAGGTACTGGCGCACTGGCCGCCACGGCAGACCGCCGCCGAGACCGCACGCTACGCCAGCACGGCCTCATTCAAATAGAACTCGATTAATTATTAAATAGTTTCCTCTACATGAATAAAATATGATTAAAATACTACAGACTTGACTTTCGCAATATTTGAATCAATTTGGATAAAAATCGACATAAAAAGAGACGTCCTTGTAAGGTTTTTTTTCGTTGCTACAATTACATTTATTAGTATGAGATTAGAACCAATTGAAATGCTACTTTTATTCTTACGACCATTTTTTAGGGAAAGCAATTATTATTATATTTGCGATATCATTGCTTCTATATCTCTCGTGGAGTCCTTGGGTTACAACCCTCCGGTAGGTGTTTAGAGGTAGAGGTAACGTTTCCTCGCCATAATGTTACGTCTCATACACTCGCTTTTGAAAGTGCAGGGAAATAGAATACAGGAGTGGAATGGCCGCCCCGCAGTCCTGATCTGAAGCTGCAGAACACTTTTGAGATGAGCTATAACAGTGATAACGTTATCACTGCTGCGCTGATGATTGCGCAGAGGGACAAAGTGCATTTTCGATCTATTGAGAACTGAACAAGAGTTTTGAACGGAGGGTCAGCTGCTGCCTACCAAAGACAAATGAATAATAAATAGGAATGTCTTTCCTAAATATTCATTTCATGCTGGTTTGTCCGAATACCTTTGAGAGGTACTGTAATTTGTCTTGTAGCCAAAACCCTTTCTTATTATTGGTACCATCCGACGCCAAACTTTTTTCAAAGGAGGAACCATTGTTAATTTTACGCCTTTGAACCCTACACGCCAGTGGCCAACCTTTTTTTCACTTATATTCTCAGTATAAGGGATAATTATTGATAGGGTTATCGTTGTGGAATGCTTTTAACGACAATATAAATTAATGTTTATCGCATCTGACAATCTGTGCGGCGGACATTAGTATCGTAATGAGACGCAACACTTAAGTATACAACCACCACATAAATTATGTGTTCGGTTTTAATCATAAGCCTGCAGTTTTATTACCCAAGAGGATAACAAAACTCTAAGGTGAAGGTCATCTGTTCTCTGGTTATTAATAATAACACACCCACAAGCAAATAAAAGAGTTGTTTACTATTAACATTCTGAGATGTCCAGAAACAATTACCTCATTTGAAATTTAGAAGAAACGTCCCAAGATTTCGTGATTTTTTTTTTTTTGGTTGGCCCACGATGGTTACTCATCAGCTGGAATTACTTCTGAATTTCAATATCAAGAATAATGTTTTTTGTTTTTTTTTAATGAAAAGATAATTTTAAAAAGAATGAAAAGTTAAAAGCATTCATTGGTGAATTCTTCGTTGTCTTAGTTTTTGAAGTTATTGTTTTCCAAACAAAATTGATTGTGTAAAAAGGGAATTATTCTCTCAATTTATTCTGGTTTGACTTTGTGAGTCTCATATTCATTAATAATGTTGAGTATCTGGAAGACCGAGCCTTGCTCGGTAAAATAAAACGAAAACAAAGTAAAAACACTGTAGACAATCACCTGGTTATTTAACCCCCTTTCGTGGAAATGGACAGCTTCGCAGTGAAAACATGCGACGTTGAAAGGAAAAAGCTTTAAAAGTTATTATTAAGTAAAATTCTTAATTTATTACAGGTAAAAATAAAATTATTACTTTATTACACGTCAAAACGCACAGAACACGAATTTATTAATAATAAAATAAAACGAAGATAAATTACGAACACTTTAGGCAATAATCTGGTACCCAGGTGCTACGTGAATCATTTACCCCTTAAAAGAGTTTTCCCGATTTAGCAAGACTTAGCTAAATCGCTTTCTCGCACCCGAAAACGATAAATTCTACCCCCTTCCTTTCATCAAAATCCTAAGGCCCGTTTTCAAGATAAAATTTACAAGAACTGCTCACTTTATAGTGTTTGATTTGATGTGGTTAAAATGTAGGCCCGTTCGCTCTTGAACTGCGAGATACTGAAGCAAAGTTATCTCTCTGGCTGAAGAATAAATAATTAGGAGACATTCAGGAAAGAGTTTTCTTAAAAAATACAAACACTACGCCACTTGTTTTCATTGGAGACACTCTTTACTTGCTCCAGAATGTTATAAAAATAATAATAACATAATGCGACACAAATTGCTAATCTATGGCAAAACAATTACAAGTCTTAATTTATAAAATATTTTGAAAAAGAGACATCATTGAAAGGCAATAATGAATTTCTTGGCGAGATTATTTTCTCCGTTAGAAGCAACCAGTGATTTACTGAATTTCAGTGTTAATTGTTTTGAATTCGGATGCCCAAATCACAGATATATTAGAATCTATCATTAAAAATCATCCAACACTTTATATGCTTTAAGCGTGAATTCCATTAATATATACTGAAAAGTCGACCTATATTTCACCATGATTTCATTTCTGGTTCATAAAACGGTGATGGTGAACGTGTAAGGTTAGAGTTGAAATCAATCACACAGAAAAACCATCGTGATTCGTTGAAGTTCAGCTGATGCCATAAAGTCAGCTTCGACTTCATTTGATAATTAATGTTTGTCGTAAAACCCGAGTGAGGCCTAGCCCTAGCAAAACGGAACTGATGGCAGAAAGGAAAACCCGGCGTGGAACCAACGGTAATTCAAGGTTGGGGCTCCTAACGACCGACAAAACCGCGATAAGAGCCGAGTTTATCTGAAGGCGCCTTCTGCTATTTTTCAATTACACCGAAACTTCCAACACTGTAATCAAGACAAAGGAAAGGTCAGAAAAACAGAAATATCACAAGTTATCAGTTGGATCAAAACGCTCTTAATAAGATACTATTGCTGGTGAAACAAAGGACATAAGAATCCTCGAAACATAGCAATTTTTTATTTTAATTCAAAACATATCCAAGGAAAACTTTTCAGTTATCATTCTGATTACAAATTTGCAGCCTGATAAAAAGAAATAAAAAATTGTTATTTTGTATTACTTTTTTATTTTTTTACTTTTGTTAAGTTCTATTTATTTCTTTGAAAATTATACTAATTTAGCAATGGTAAGTTTGTAATGTTCTAAGAGAACAAATAGTGTAGATAGGAAGCAGAAGTGACATACTTAGACAAAGCATTGAATCTTTATAAATTTTCTGGAAAATAAAAACAAAAAACAACAACAAAACTATAAAGATAATTTGAATGATGACCAAAGGATAAAAAAATAAAAAAAAATAATGACAAATTAAAGAAACGAAAAAAGATTTGGGGGGGGGGGGATGAACACCACAATCCTTCCCTTAGAATCACGAATAATTCTAATGTTAATATCGAATTAAGTATTTTAGTTAATGAGTTCATTTTCAAAATATTCAGCTTTGAAGAAAAAGCACTCTTAAAGAATTCAACGAAAAAGTAAGAATACAGAACTGTTTTCAATCCATTATAGGATGATTTTTTTCATTTCTATCCAAAACTTTCTTTTCCAGTCAAATCCAATAAAACTTTTTTGTTTCTTTTGTTGATGAATTTTTGACCGAACAACGTCTGGTTAGTTCCTCGCTTAAATTACAAAAACAATAGCTATGATGGTTCAACTTGTCAGTCGCTGTATATTTTACTTACTGACAAGTGAGAACCATAAAAATTATTCATTAATTTTAGAAATTAAGAGTATTTTGAAGACTTAGGGAAAGCTAAGGAGGCATTGATACAATGATTTGGCCAAATAGTTCGTTCGGTTTCTGTACGTTGGCTCTAGTAGCGCTTTAATTGTCTTTAACGTCATTCGACACCATTTTGTTAGATTGCATTGTGACAGTTGTTGTAAATCGCGTGCATTTAAAACAAAAACTGATCAAAATTGGTAAATTTTGTGTCGCCAATTTAATATTAAAGACGGAAGAAAATAAGCACGCAAGACCGCATTCTTGGCAAAAACTGTTACAGCTTGGCTGTTGTAGTTCTGATTCATCCGCCTTATTCATCAGATATTGCACCTTCGGATTTCTATTTATTTCGGTCGTTATAAAATTCTCTTAAGGGACAAAATTCAATTCTCTGGAAGGCACCTGGAATAGTTCTTTGCTTAAGATAAAAAGTTGTGGAAGATGGAATTATGAAGTTGCCTGAAAGATGGCAAACAAACCGTTGAAGACGTTGTTCAATAAAATTATTGGTGAAAATGAAAAATGTGTCTTTTATTTTTACTTTTTGGCCAACCCAATAGATTCTGGTTGTGTCAATAAACCAGAAAATGCTAAATTTTCACTTCGGACTCAAATTTAAACATAACAAGGGAGTTTCATAAAATTTCCATTTGACTCCCGTTGATTTCATTCAATCTTTAAGAGAAGGATATCTTTGTAGAACAATCCAAGCAACATGTTCCTCAAACTACAAATAACAAACTCAAACTGTTGTTCTCAAACTTTTATCCTACTCAGATTTCAAACAACGGACAGAATGAACTAAAGCGTTGTAACTAGTTTTGAAATGTTTTGGGGGAAAATAATAACTTTCTAAATATGTTTGTAATCTCCATAAATGTATTCACAATTAAAATGCAAAAATCGTTTTTTAATATTCGTTCAGGAAATAATAAAAAAAACAAAACCCGTTTGATTAATTACCAGATTCTGATAAATGAAAATCTCCCGTCAAAAATTCCCTGAGAATTATTACGCAAGAACTTGTATAAATTTTTGTTAAATTGCTTGAGATAAAAAAAAGAAAAGAAAAAGTTAGCTTCGTAAATTATAGGATTCAATAGTAAATCGCTCGCAGGATGCAAAAGTAGTTTTGATATCAGGTTCTTTGATCTCATGAATCAAATGCTTATCACTGCTTTTACGAAAATTGATTTTTCCAAGTGTTGCTTCATTTCAAGGTCTTCTTCCTAGGTGGCGCCTGCAGTCACGTTGTGATGGATTCTGCGGCTGATGAAGGGAACAGAGCCGTTTGAATTGTTCCTTTTTGTCTTTCATTTTAAATGAATCAATTTAACTCTACTACAATATATCAACAACATTCTGGATGGTAAATACTCTTATTATATTGTTTACCCAAAATAGACAACAACACATTAAATAAAAACACATTCAGAAGTTCTTGAAACAACTTAAATTCTGCTTTTCTTATAACATTGCATTTTTTTATTTTTCTTTGTGTTTTAAAGGAAAACTTTCTATATTCGTAAATCCCAACGAAAGCAAGAATTTACTTTTTTTTCCGTTTTCTGAAAATTGATAAAATCTGGAAATACTGCTTAAAGTTGCCTAAATCCTATTAATTTTAATCCAATTAATTTTCAGTAACCCATGCGTGAAAATGGATTATTGAGTACCTTTAAAATTAATTGTTTGAATTTCATTTAAAATACGATTTTTCTACTCATTAGCCTTTTCTTTTTTATCAACTTCACGTCAAAGGCATCCGAATGTGGACATTTATTAATAGACAATTAAAATTAGACAATTTTTGAAAATGTGCAGTGATTGGTTCAAAACTTAGAGGAGAAATAGAGACATACAATCACTTATAGATTTTAAAAGAAAAAGAAAATATCAAACAGAAATATTCCTTCTCTAAACCCACAGTCAATCTGGTAAAACTACTGAAAAAAAAAACCAGTAGGATGTACATCTGAAAATAAAATAGGAATTGTAGGATTTCTTAAGTACATTTAACAAAAAAAAAAGTTTAAAGGTAACGAAAGCTTAAAATAATGGAGAATATATACTAAGTGAAGAGAAACAGATTGAACAAAAAAAATGTATTTCCATCATGGAATACTTCAGTAAATGAACCTCTTAAATATTCATTTAAAACTAACTAGTTTTATACTACTGTATATTTTGTCATCGTAAATCTGAAATTTAGTTTAAGCGAACCCAAATTTATGTAAGGAAGTACATACTGAGTTTTCTATCAATTCAATTTGTGATTTTTTTTTGTTAGTTTCAAATCTAAGTAAATTGTAGACTGAAAATAAAAACCGGGCTAAGTGCCACAACAATCAATTTCCATTTAATTGCTAAAATATGGTTTGAGTGTCTTGGCCAGTGCGGTAATAACCCGGCTATATGATATTCAGTCTGCAAGTACTTCAAACTTTAGCCAATTGTTAGGCTTTCACTGTAGCCAGTATTAGTTTTCACAAAGGTTTTTGCGGTTTTTCTCAGAACTTAGATTTTGGCACTTAGCACGGTTTTTATTTTCAGTCTACAATTTATCATTAAATAAAAAGGAATTTTTTTAAGAGGAAAAGTTCCCCGTTTTTAATAAAATAGAATAGAATTTAAAAATAGGAAACTTGACTAACCGTGTGCTGTCAACATCATGGCGTTGATAGAAGGTTCCAGAAATCCCAATTGAGCGGCAAATTCCTCCTTGAGGAGCATGCTTTCAATTCGAAGTTTGTAACTAAAAAAGAAAAATGGAGGATTTACTTATTTATTCTTTTTTTTTTTTTTTTGGGGGGGGGGGGATAGGGAGAAGATTAAAATTAAACAACAAAAGAAAAGAACAGAATTTTTTCAATTTCTATTTACGATACATACTTTATAGTTATTAAGTAGAAACTGATTAAAAAAAAAAAAAAAAAAATGTAACTTAAATATTAACTAGTAACAGTAGATGCAGTATTTTGCAAAAGTTAAGAGTAATTTACAAAAAAAAAAGAAAACAAACATTTCAGTCTTAAAAGTATTCTACGGAAAAACATTACAATATCCTTAATAGTTCACCAATGAAGAAGTGGGATGGTGGCCTAAGAACATCGAAGCTATGAATTCAAAGAATAACCCTAATTATTAATGAATTACAACAGATGGATTCAACAGATTCCTCTTAAAGAAAAGGAAAACATTCTCTGCATTTTATATAAATAAAAAGCAGTCCGACTACAGGCCAAAGCTGGCTTTGGGGTCGCGGGAGGTTAGGCTCCCAGCGCTACGTGACCAACGGGACTAAGGGGTCGGGTGGTCGCCCGCCTTTAACTCCCGGGAAAGAAACCCGGTATCCATGCTACAGAGGGCTGGGTAGACCCTAGGACCCGTTTGGAGCAGAAAGGAGCATGGAAAAATCCCCGCCCTCCGCCGAGACCGGGAGGTCTCGACGGCGGTCTGCCGTGTGTGACCAGTCTCGTCTATGACTTCCTAGCCTTGTCCTGACGTTGTCAGGGGGGCTAGCGCCTGGTCCGTTGGGGCCCATTCGCGAGTAGTAATAGGAAAATATAAACGTAGACATAATAAGTTATTCTCAAATAAGTATTCTGTATTTACAGAATAGGCACTCTGTGTCTTTAGAATATATTTACGACGTGATTATTGACAATGTTTACGAGGTTTTTTTTTATATATAAAATCCTTTGAAAATTATTTCCACTGCATCCAGATAATCCAACAAGAAAACCGGAGGAGACAGACAATCTTTGTTTTAATAATTATTTTCTAAACTAAATCAAAAAATGTCATTTCTTAGTCAAGGTAAGTGTCCTGGTCTGTTTGACTGAGACATGTTTTCAGAGCTGAAATACACAGATGAAATCAGACATTTTTTTTTCACAGTCAAAAACTAAAAACGAACTTAGATTCTTTTTCTCTTAATTGCAAAAATGTTCGAAGTAATTTTACTTTCTTTTCTTTCATTGTCTTCCAGTGTATTCTAGACTAAATCTAAGCATACAAAGGATGAGGGACATTTGGGCGCCACCAAACACCTAATAAATCGTCTTCTTAAAAAAAAAGGTCGTGTCGCTGCTTACAACTGGCTAATTAATCTCTGACACACTTAACACTTCCAACAACCTTCATTTATTCTCAGTGCGACCACGGAATTCGAAACATTTCTACAAAATAATTCTTTGAAATGAGTAATTTGTTTATAATTAAATGCATAAAAATTACTGAAAAATGCAGGATGTCTCTTAAGCCGTTTCTACTCAATAACAAAGTTTCATAATTTTTTTTTTTTGATAGACAGCTCTGAGCCATTTCAGAAATCAACTGAAAAACAGAATCTCAAAATAAGTTTCTTTACTTAGCCGCATTATTGTTGAGTTACTGAAACCAAACCAAAGCCTGGTCCTTTTTTTTTAACAATAACTACCAGAAAAAGAAAAACGTCATTCAAACACAAATCTCGGGTTGCAGAAATGTTCATTGAATGATCTGATCAGCAACACAATGATGTATCAATGGGGGATATAGTTACAATGGGGGGGAGGGGGCACTTTAGGAAAAGTGTTTATTCTATTCATTAATTGAAGATAAAAATTAGAAAAGATGAAGGCACTTTTTTTTCTTTTCTGAAATTTAAAAATCTTTATTAAAAAAATAAATATTGTACTGTTAAACTACTTATTGATAAAATTGTTATAAAAAATACTGACTCAGAATATTTGAATTGGCATTGATACATATTTTATTTTTTATTTTACTTTTTTGAAAGAAAGAATGTCTTTTGCTGAATATTTGTTTGTAATTTATTTCATCCAGCTGTTAATAATGACAACTTATAATTTTTTCCCTCTGGGACAACCGGCCTCATTTCCTCTGGCAAAGACATTTCCGAATAAAATGCTGTCTTGCCGATTGACCGGTCTATCTCGCTTCGGCCGGTAACCCTACAGCTAGTCCATCTTATTTGGTAGGATTTCAATATAGGATTAAAAAAATTATGAACAAATATTACTCAATTAAAATAAGGAAATTTAAAATTTAGCCAATTTATCACAGAAATTGATAGAATATCGCAGAGAAATCAAACAATAAGATAACGCAATAAAATTGAATTTACAATTTCAACTCCTTTAGAACTTACTTGGGGATCCGCAGTAGTTGAAGGAGGAATTTCTCGGCATTCCCTAACTTCGTGTGATCACCATCAAATGACCGAAGCATTTCCGTCTGGAAAAGTAAACAAGCCATTTTAAAACTCTGAGAAAAATAACAGAACAAATTTTCAATTTGAGAATAGACTAAAGAAATAAACTCTTTCATTTTGGGTTGATTATTTACAGTTTTACTGTAATATTATATTTAATCTTCGTAATTGTTAAAACAACAAAATTTAAATTATATAGCAGTTAAGAAAACAATAAATCTGTTTCAGTTAATACTTAAAAGAATTTGGAATGAATCTATTTTTTTGTCCCTTATTCAGTCTAAGAACTGTTTGTTTTAATTTTCATAAAGAAATTATTTCAAGCAAATATATGGTAATTTTTTTTTTTTATTATTTCACTCAATTTAACTAATATCATTAGTCAGATTTTCATGTCCTGGAAATGCGCGAGCAAATGAAAATGAAAGTGGTAATTTCATTTCGAAACAATTCGCAGCAAACCAATCAATGGACGATGGACGAAGACAACTATCAAACGAGTTTTATTGCTTCAATATCGAAACTTATTTGCGTTTTTGTAGAAATGAATACCGAAAAAAAGATTCAACAATTCACTAAACAAATCGGATAAATGTATCTATTGCCCAATCAATGAAATTTGTTTTAGTCATCCTTTAAAAATATATTTGATGTTAATATCTTTTGCAAGAAATAAAGGATTTAATATCTAACAAAAGAAAACGACAAAACAGTCTTTGATAAATATCGATATAGTCCCGTTGTATCTTCCTTACAAAATAAAATAAAAATAAAATAAAATAAATGAGATTTTGTTCATCCTATCGAAAATCAGTAGAATCAATAGTAATAAAAAAAATAAAGAAATAAAAGCAATTTCCTAAACTACGAAAGCAAAAATTGTTTGTTTGTTTGATTTATTCGTTACAGAAGAAGTCGTGCTTTGGACTAGGTTTTTATAAAACCTTTGGTTTCAATTACTTTTTTTTTCTTTCAACATTATAGAAGCATTTATACATAGAATATTATTTTTTTTTTAACGCAAAACATTATATTAGCATTATTTCAGTATATAAATGATTAAATCTTCTTGGATAAGGCATAATCCATCTTGGATGAATTGGAGGTTTGACTGTAGCTAACTTTGGATCCTTCCATGGCTAGAGGGAGGGGAGTTGGAATGTATAAACTTGGCTGGAATAGATTTGACTCATTCGCTGCAAATCAGTTCATGACTCGCCATTGTTTTTTGTTTATTTGTTTCTTCCAATCCAGTTTTTTTAAACAACTTTCCTTGAGTTCCAAGGAAATAATTACGAAGGCTTTTTTTATAAACAAATATAAACGAAAATATGCTAATATTATTTACCATAATGGAATTATTGTTGTTTTAATTTCAAGAAAATAATTGACTAATTACGAAAATATTTACTGAAATAAATTTACTTACTGTAATTTTAATAAAAGTGCTTTTTTTTCTAAATATTATTATTATTTACACGATAAATTTAAATTTTGTATCTACATAAAATTATTTATATAAAAAAGAATTTATATATAAAAAAAGAAAATATATTTATTTAAAGAAAACAAAAGGGAAGAAAAATAGCTTTAAATGAAGATCCTAAGTTGAATGGTAGGCTTGACTTTTGTACGAAGAAAATATCCAAAAAGAATGGATCTCAAGCTGCAGTTTTTAATCCCACTTTTCCTTCTGAGCACTTATAAAGAAGAACCCATAAGGATCTACTGTGGACCATTTAATCTTATTTCTTTTTAAACAAATAAATAGAAGGGATTAAGACTTGGATTATCATTTGATTTCAATATCAAGACTATTTTCTGACAGCTTTTTTTTTTTTTTTCTTTCACTTTTTTAGTTAATAATAAATCATTGATCGAATGAAGGTCCCGATGAAACCTGTTGAACGTGTAACCCCCAAAACTCTTCATCTGATCACGTGATTGCCCCAATAAACAATTATTAAACCGTCACAGCAAATGAGAAGGAGTAAATAGGTCAATATGACTGATTTCCCGTTGGCCAAAGGAAAAGTACAAATTAAACAGTTAAATTGTTTTTGTTCTTCATTGTTTTTCGAATCGATTTACGTAGATTTTCACCTTCCTATAAAGGATCTACAAAGGAAGAATGAGTAATAGCAATACTGACGCCTTCTTACAAGTATAAGTTATGGGGAAATTACGTCACTTAACAACCAAATTACAAATATTATTTCTTATTTTTTTATTTGAAGGAGTTCAAGTATTTCAAAATAAAAATAGAAATAATTATCATTTGTAATTTATTCAGAATTGATTAAACACTTCCTTTTCTTTATTAGTCTGTTTTCCTTCTAAGCAACATTGCTAAAAAAAAATCAATCTATCTGCATATATACATACTGATATCTGAATAGGGCTGTAAATAGGTTTTTTTTTTTAAGCCAATCATGTAGATCTTCTTGAATCTGGGCTCGCGTATTCATGAATAGGTACGTTGTATTTGAAAACATCAGGGATCACGAAACTCGTGCATAAAAGGGAGAAAAATCTCATTGAAACTATGAATTTCTGCTGATTTCCAATTAATGAAGAATTAACTTTGGCTGATCCTAATCCTCTTTCGTTTGCACGGACTTTGATTGGATTGGAAACGTACGTCAATTTGCGAGTATTTTTTTCTTTAATGGCACGAGAGCGACTGAGCCTATACTGCGCCAGGAACAAATTGAGAATAAGTTGCGGAAATGAAAAGAAACACACACACACACTTATGTACAAGAATGTAAAATCCAAGCCAGGTCCGCTTCAAAATGAGATTGAGGATTATCATCCAATTCAACGAGCTTAATGATTTTCAGAAAATTGAAAATTTGAAAGTTGGGATTATTTGTGTTTTCAGCACTTACGGTAATTTATACAATCAGGATTCCAACACTTCAAGAAAAAAAAAAAGATTTATTTTTGCTACCACAGAATAAATTTACGTGTTTCAAATTGTTTATCAAATTGGAACAGAAACTCATTTCTTGTTGGTGAGATACAAAATGACTGAATGAAAACGGAGGATGAACGAAGTGAGATACAAAATGACTGAATGAAAACGGAGGATGAACGAAGTGATTCTACAGCTTTCTTTCAATCAGATTCACTTCAACCACGAGACAACTTCAAAAGAGAATTTTTCTTTATATTAAGTTCCGCCAAGACAAGTTTTACACGGAAAGAAAAACAGACTGAAGTCAGACAGGAAGACAAACTAAATTCTATTAAAAAAACAAACCCTCGAACGAAAACAACATAAAGAGAAAATATTAACTCAGCTTCTGCCAGTTTCTATTCGTCTGTCTTCTTTTAAGTTGAATATTTTGCTTTTGGTAAATCGCCAGTGATTGGGTTTTCATTCAATTCATGTTGAGTTAAGAAGAAAATCGGTTAAATTTATTTTCAATTAAAAAGAATTTTTTGATTTCGAAGTGGTGGGAATTTCATATTTTGAATGAGAAGTATTTGATTACATTTTTAAGCGTATTGTAAAATATTAATTTTTATAATGTTAAAATTCTAAATTGAATTTAATGAAATACGATGAGACTTAAGAAAATACTTTTTGTAATGCCTATAAGGAAGGAGTTATTGGATTTATTTATATAAAAAAACCGGATTGTTTGCGTTATTTAATCATTCCTTGTTGGAATTTCTCAAGGTTGACTGAATTGTAAATAAATAATTTTAAAAACTCTGGATGAATAAATAAATAATTATTTCAAACGACAAAAAAGTTATTTGAAAATAGTTTCATTTTTAATTTATTTTTTTTATTAATTATTTCAGAAAAGTGTTTCTCTATTTTTTTTTCCATTTAAATCTCAATTCTTTTTATAACTTCATAAGTTTTTGAGATATTTTTAATGTAAAACAGAAAGACCTCATAATCATCTATTTGAAAAAGGAACATCAACTGAAATTAAGAAAACCTTACTTCATCAGCTTCAGGTAAGATTTTCATGAGTCCTCGAAGTTTTTCGGATCCAATGTCATCGTGGGAACCTTCGCGAATCAACGACACGATTTCTTCGTTGGAGCTGAAAAAAAAAAAAAATTAATAAAGAATCAAACATCTCCTATTTTATTTCTATCCAAAATACTTTTATTGGGATTACATTTTTTTTAAAATGCTTTAAATCAATAACTTTGAGCAATAGCGTCGCGAATGAGGGAGGAGCGAGGCGCTCGCCTGGGGCGGATATCCCAAATTAAATTTTCAGATTTGCTTTGGAAGTAGATTCCATGGTAGCCATGTGGAAAGGCGCTTGACTAGGGCGAAGGTCGGGAATTTTTGAACGTTGAATTCTTCTCCAGGCGGGTCCTTAGGTCTACCCAGCCCTCTGTAGATTGGGTACAGGGTTTATTTCCCGAAGGCTAAAAGCGGGGAGGCATCGGGATGATCATCCGACCGCAACGATGTCCCTGTGGTCAGGAAACGCCTTATCTTCCGCGACCTCCAGACTTCAAAACTTTATTTTTTTTTTTTTAGCATTATAAGTAGCTTCTGTTTTTATTTTCATTGGATAGTTTACGTTCTAAATCTAGGGAAACTACTTTTACTAATCCGACATCACTCACCCCAGCATTTAAAAAACCCTGCTTACACTGATAATTTATAACAATTGAAGGATGAGATTCACTTAATCCCAGTTTACTACAATAGTTGTGAACCAACAACGTCTTACAAACCAGTCTTTAATTTTTTAAAAGCATTAAAAAACATTCAACAGCAAAATAGAAAAGATAAAATGAATTAAATGCTTATTTCTATATTTGTAGAAAAAATCTCATTTTTTTAAAATGAATTTTGCATTAGTGTAGCATAAAAACTACAAAGAAATTCGTGAATTTACAACTTAATGAACTAAATATTTATATATCTTTGTGTTTCAAGATCGCTAATTCAATTATTTTTTAATCAACATTCAGTAAAAAAAACCACTCCAATATTTTTTAGTTTCCAAATTATAAATTAAGACATTTTTAAATAACAGAATTAACAGGAAAAGACACAATAGTATCTTTAGAGAAATATTTTAATATGACTTCCTGTACCTTAATTACTGTTCATTTCTTTTAATATTCCCATAAAAGCGGGAAAGTATTTTCAATATCGGATCTATGTAATGACTATTTTCTGTCATCGAGTGTTTGACTAATGACATGCTTTGACATTTCCTTTGACGCAGACGTGTTATTTCTGTTTCATTGAATGATTCTGATTGAACAGTATTTTTCATTTAAAACTCTTAATGGCTGCCGTAAGAACTGTAATAAAAACAAACGGAGAAAATATTAAAAACATTTCTTTTTTATTACCTTCGGAATTGCTTCAAGAAAATGTTGATGTTAAGACTTCGTTTCCCATCCAAAAGATTAATCTGAAAAGAACAAAAAAATGGAATTAAGGACAAAGAATAAGATTTTATTTTTTGAACCAATAGATTTGAATAAATTCAAAGATCGGAATTTTCTTTTCTAGCTAATATTTTATATAGAACCATTTTCTTAGAAATTATATTAAATTTTCTTGAATCCACAAGACAAGATTCCTAATTTAAGATAAAATAAATAAGGAGGGAAAATGACTTTGGAATTAAAGAAAAAACAAGAGGTTCCTGAATGAACTTCAATATCTACTTTTTTAATCTTGAAAAAATTCAATAGAAACGTCAATAGAGTATTTAACAAAAAAATAATCTAAAGAATGCAATTGTGATTTTCATTTATTAAAAATTGATTAAATTTATCAAGAAGGGTGTTCAAGTATTACGTAATCACTGAAGGGAAAAAGGGGGGGGGGGTTCAAGCTTTGCTTATTTTTGCTGACGAGGGGGAGATCAGAGCAATGCGTACGTAAGACAGGCAAACATGCACTTTGATATAATTTTGACTGTTTTAATTTATTGTTCAGTGGTATTTAATGATTCGGCAAATCTTACGTAAGCACAAGGGAGGGTGGGGGGTATCTGCTCATTTTTGCGTACAAGGGGGGGGGGTGTCTAAAATGACTAAAAATGTGCTTACTTAAACGCCGCCACACCCCACCCACCCAAAAAAAACCTCAGTTCATTTTAATAAAGTCAAAGCATGCGCAAATCTTTATTAAAAGGGATTTTTATGCATTATTTGATTTTGCAGAAAATCATTGTTTTGCCATCAGTGACAGTTAACTGTTTAGCTTCCAATATTTTAAGAAAGATTCTTTTTTCTTATTTAATCTCACACAAGATGAATGATAGCTTCTAAATATTTTCTCCATGGAAAATTTGTGATCTTCACTTGCAAATTTCTCCACAACAATTCCTACAAATGAATTTTCAAATAAAGAATAGTTTATCTCTTGTCCATAACTATGCAGGCAAAATTTCAAAAAGATCAATTCCCTGATTCAAAATGTTATGGGCTAGGTAAGACGTAGGCTCAACGAACACCCACAGAGATACTGATTTTTAAGAGCCCTAAGAAGATACACTAACAGGAAATGATGTATTAATTATGAGTCACTTAATTAGCTTGTTAATTGTGGGTTGTCTGACGTCTCAAAGTTAATTTGGTTTCTTAAAATTTTTATTTTTTATTTTTAAACGTCTTTTTAATGACCCATTTGGGAGCTATTGTGATAGCGACCAAAATCGGTAGCTATTGCGTTTGTCCTGTCCGTCCGTCCGTGTCTGTTCTCCCCTAACAACTCCCGATCGGAAGCTCGAGTCGACAAACGGATTAACATCGTATTCAGAGACCCAAATAATGTAGGAATAGGGTATTTCCAGGGACCAGCGCCCCCCATGCTTGAGATATTTGGCATTGCTTTCATTGGATTTCCGCTATTAGCTTAAATGTTAGAAATGCAACCATCTCAACTCAGCTGTCAGCTATAGCTTGTTGCTTAAGGTTTCGGACTCATATACTGAAGGTTGTCAGTTCGAATCCGTATATCTACTTTGTTTTTAATCAATGTCGCATGTTTTTTTGTTTTTTGTTTTGTTTTTCTTATTTTCCTAACTTTTTTTTATTTTTCCTTATGTTAATGTACTTCCGTTTTTTATTTGTTTAAATATCTTTTAAACCTGAAGTGTAAGTTAGTAATGCTGTTTACATTCTAACTTAACTTTCTCGAGACATTTTGGTTCAACTTCAAAACATCAAAAAAAAAAAAAAAAAATGTAAAGAAGCGATGGTTTTATATATATATATATATATATATATATATATATATATAATGATTCTAAAAGCAGTGATTAAGTCTTGTCTCGAGGGTTTTTTTTTTTTTCTTTCCTTAACACCTGGCGATAACCCCGCCCAAAAAAAAAGAGAAAAAAAAATTCAGTACTGATGATCCATTGCAATTAACAATTGCAACTTAAAAAAAAGTGACATATTATGGAGCGAATTTCAAAGGGACCAAGAAAAAAACCTCTTAAGACTAAGAATTCCACTAGATAAGGCTAAGGGGTGGGAGGGAAGGGGACTCTTGTCCTATTTTTGCCGCTGTAGGAAAACGTCAAAGTTGATGTAAACCTTTTTGATTACACGCCCGCAATCTCACCTGGTAGAGAAGGAAAACAACAACAACTACATTGTAATGGAACAATGCTTCTTTTCTTTGTGACACAGACACAGTTTTCGTGTCGGCATCTGTTCCCTCAATCGGAGTTTGGTTTCGATTGAAAAGCTGTAATCAATTGACGAACACAGTCTTAATGGCAGTGTTTTACGTCGAGGACGATTCAAAGGCACTGACTCATTGTAAAAGCCCTTGAATGATCACTGCCCAAGGAATTGTCTACTCAGTGGGTGGGTGTTTGTTTATGCTGACAGCCAATGAAGAATACAACACAATATTAAGATACATATCAACACATAAAATCAATGGAAAACCTTCCTTCGATAGCCACAAGATTTCGATTGTTTTTTATTTTTTTCAAACTGAAAACAGAATATTGTTATTCTTTTCACCATTATTTTCTATTATCTAGTATTTATTAGTTAGATTTATTTATTTAGTTCGAAAGATAAATAAGACAGTCCTGCCTTGGCTTATTGAATCCATACATTCGTTAACAAAAAAGATTAGTCGTAAAGGATTAATCTTTTATAAATTCTGTTTAAAATTAATAATTTAATTTATTGATTTAATTTATTGGGCTTTCTAGATTAAAAAACATGAAAAAACCAATAATGAGAGATTATTATTATTATTCGTTATTTCTCATTATTCGTTTTTTCATTTTTTTAAATCTAGAAAACCCAATAATTAAATCAAATAATCTCTGCTAATTCTATTTCTAATGTATTTAAGCATTTAAAGAATTATAATTTGGTATATTTGTACTGTTAGGATGTCTGACGTGAAGATGCCAATGACTCAATACAGCAAATAAGATACAGCAAATCTAACAATGCTGTAGATTATTCTCCAAAATAGACATTTATGAATGATTCTGTTTGGGGAATAAAAAAAATTGAAATAAAATAAACATAAATGATAATTCAAATTCGCAGTCTTAAAATACTCAGCAACTCAGTGCGTAATATTTAATGTATAGTTAAAGCAATAAAACATTAGAATCTCTCAATTCTAGGAAGAATTTTAATCATTTCGGAAGAATTTTAATCATATCGGAAGAATTAAGATATATTTCCGTTTATAAACATTCAAAATTTACAGAAATTGTAAATGAAGAAAATATAATAATAATAATAATAATAATAAAAAATAGAAAAATTCATGTAAGAAAGTTAAAAAAAAAAAACACAAAAAAAAACCTCTCCTTTTTTTTTTCCTTAGAATATTTGAATCTTTAGATTGAGTTGATAACTTCCAAATTATTTAAGCAATGATTCAAGTATCCTCACTGATCAGCTGGAATCAGTCAGAGATTTATTTCATTTGAGATTATGTTGCTTTCTCTCGTGGGTCTTACTGTAAATAGACTTTCACCAAATTTAGACGAAATTTAAGAATTAGGCGAGAAATGAAAACTGAGCAGCAAGAAATAAATAAATATCACCTTAGAATTCTTTCTTGACTTACCTCCGTCGGTTCTTTTCTTCTCCTTTCATTCTCTGAACTCGAATCTCGACCAAGTTTGGGTGACCCCTGACCCTGCATTTGAGTGGCGGCTTGACAGAAGAGTCCCTCCAGTTCTTCGAAGTTGAGGTTGATGTCGTTGGCGTTGTGCGATCGGGCGATGGAAGACCAAATGTTCTCTTTGTCATTCAATACTTTGTGATTGGGTAACTTTGTCCAATTCACAGTTCGCATCTTGGATTTGGGTTTGGGTGTCGCCAGTTGAGGGAGGTTGATGTGGTCCATTTCATCCAATCCCTGAAAAACAAAAACCCGGTGTTTAACTCAAGAGAAAGAGGATTTCATTGATCGCAGACTGAAACAATATTTGAGCTACGATTTCAATTCCCAAATAGGATTTGGTTGTTTCTTGTTATCCCTGCTAATGAATTACACTGATCAAATAAAAATTCTAATTTTTACATAAGCATTTATGATATAAGAAAAAAAAAACATTTTTTTTTACATATTTATAAATAATCTTTTATTATATCAATTAAAGTTCAGCATGAATGTATTAAGGATGTTTTGAAATTGTTCACAGTAGTTTGAGTTTGAATTGTGTGTAATTTTCTAATAATATTTACTTTTTTGTCATCTACATAATTCTTATAATAAACTTTGTACTTTTTTTTTTTTAATTTCAAATATCCTCCGAGTATTTTTTCATAGCTAGTGTTGTTGAGATTATGAAGAAGGATTAAGAGCAAAGCAGATTTCAAAGAAATAAGTTAGGACCTTAAATGCAAAGGAATCTAAATTATTTGTCCCTCTAGTAATAAGTGAGTAAAATAACTCTTATTTACGTTACATCCATATTGAAATGTGTTAAATTAAATGTAAAAAAAAAAAAATGATATTTCGAAAATACATTTGGTAAATATATTGGATAGGTATCACATGGTTCTGTAAAAAAAGGTTAATTTTAATTTTATCTCTGGATGTGAACAGTCTCTTTCCTATATGATTTTTCTCTTTCTCTCATGATAAAAAGTTCAGATTATTCTATCATGAACTTTTACTCATCTATTTTACTATTTTATCATGAACTCCGGAAATGATGAGGTCTTCAAGAGAATTTCTTTCAAAACCAAACACAATTTTGATTGTCTTTTATTTTATAATTACCTGCATTTAATTACATTACATCTTTCAACTTCCAGCAGGAATAAGGAAAAATAAAGAATGTATTTGTTTCTTGTTGTTATTTATCTTAAGGATGAAAAACACTAAAATCACCAGGAATTCTCCGCCTTAATTAGGCTTCACTTCACAACAAACAAACTAATAATAATAATAATAATAATAATAACAATAATAAAAATTGAATTTCATGAAGTTTAGAATATAATAAACAATGTCAAAATACAAGTTCTGATATCTCCTCCCCTCTAATCTCCAACCTTCATAACCCGTGACAGCAATAAAAGAAAAACTTAATTATAGATGATATAGTTTTTTTTGTACAGTTTAAGAACAAAAATCATAATATTTTTAGTATGTTATTTTTTTTCCCGTTTATTATTATTATAATAATAATTATTTTTATTGCATTGACTTAAAGTTGATTTTTAAAAAGTAATTTTGAATTAAGTAAGTAATTACGCTGCGCGCCTATTCTACTAATCGTGAGATATTAAAATGTGGTCCAGCAACATCCAAATTTTTAAAGGAGTTTTAAGATTTCAGTATGTTTTAGTTGTCATTTAAAAAGTGTAAAAATTTCTTCCATTGTCAAGTGCTTTTCTTGCCTTTACAATTATTCTATAACTAAAGTTAGTAATGCAATTTAATATTGCTAACATTAAATATGGCTCTATATAATACGACAATATATATAAACAATATATTTATAAC